>CAJNDV010014003.1:46024-74495 GCA_905221635.1 Symbiodinium sp. CCMP2456
TTTTAATATTAGGGGGAAAGGATTAGGCCCACAGAAATATGCACGGAGTATGCAGGGTATTCGCACGTGTACCTGAAGATCTAGGATGTTCATTGACTCACTCACCAGGCACGCACGCACTCACTCACCCAGTCTAAGTTCTTCCCGTACTATCCGGCAACGAGTGGCAAAAAAAACCCGACACCAAGGGTCCAGGCGCTCTCAAAGCGAGGGGAGCACGAGGGGTCAAGATTGCAATGTTGACCAGACAGACGATGACGGAGGTTCAGTCGAAGGGTGCTTCCAGATCCAACAGCAGCGAAGACTCCGCAGCAGTGTGGGATGTGACATCTCAGGAAGACATTGTCGCAAACCTTGAGCTTACACAAGCCGACGGCGCGGCTGACCCAGCGACTCTCAAGCTTGGCATACTGAAGCTTGCGCTCTCTTCAATTGCGTTGTCTGTGAGGTCATGTCGGCAGAGGGTATGCTGGACGATCCTTGCATTTTCGCCGGTTCTTGCAAAGGCCCCCAACATACTGAAACTTGATGGTATGCGAACTGCTTCGGGACCGCCTATGTTGGGACTTGAAGGCGAAGCCGATTCGAAGAAAGCGTTGAGGAAGGCGGTGACAGCCTGCCAAGCCTGCAAACCTCAGCTGCTGAAGCCTGCGACCTGCAGCCTGCCAGGTCGAGAAGAAGCTTCGCCAAGTGCAGAAGCTTTTGGAGCGGCAGGCGGTCCTTGGTCGCTTTGTTCAGCCGGGGCAGAGCAGACTCCTGAATGTAGTGCAGAAAGCTTTTGAACTTCGTGCTGCGGTCGAGCTCCAACAGGACATGAGAAAGGATTCCAAAGGTGTTGTCATGAAGCTGTGTCACAACATTGGAACTGAAGTTGTATCTCACACACGGAGCGACAGAACCCCGAAGAAAACATCTGGGTGAAAGGCTTCTGGCGCACCGCTGAATGCAGAGGAGCTGCAGAAGGCACATACCGGTTTGGTTTGAAAAGGCCACGCGAGCGATTGCCTTAAAGCTATTTCCCCGAGGTTGTGTAACAAGGGAGGTTCTTGTAGAGTGGTCTAGGATGCTCCTTGTGTGGTTTAAGGCATAAGACGGCAAGAAGCAACACCAAACGACGCATGATATGTGTGCATGTATGGGTGCGTGTGCGTCTTCGTGTTTGCATCACCCGCCACGGGAGGGTGTGACTCGGAAAGGTCAGCATGGAAGCATCGAGGGCAGGAGTTGAGCAAGGCTTACTTGAGGTGCAGCTATGTGGCCAGTGCTGCATGCACTTAGACTTGAGACTGCAGCCCAGCAGGCAGACTTCTGTTTCAGGGACGTGCACTCCCTTCCTCCCTTCCTCGATCTCGCAGGGACTCGGGAAGCGACTTGCGCAGATGGAAACGAAGCCCATAGTGCATGATTGGGTATGGTGCAGTTGGGGAACCTGGTCGCTTCCGCGCGTGTGCGTCGATTCACTCAAGGTTGGTATCTGTGCGGCCCTTTCAAGCGGCAATCTTGAAGAAAAACGTCGGGAATGGCATGCAAAAGACATAAACGCCCACGTCGTACGATCTTAGCAGCAGAGGACTGGAAATATGTCTTGAGTCCGCCACTTGCTTCCCCTCCAGAAGGGCGGACTCGCTGGAGGAATGCTAAATTAAGCGGCCGTGCGCGATGTGAGAATCAGGCTGATAAGAATATCTTTCATATACATTTCACAGGTGGAGCTGATGTGGGACTCATAGGGAGAGTCTCGCCGCCTGCCCAGAGCGATGCGCGACGTGTCATTGACGACCTTGCTGCGGAAGTTGAACTGGGGCATTGGGAATTGCATTCCCTGACTCACGCGATCCGCGAATCTCCAAGTGGTTCGCTGGGATGGCTCGGATGCCTTGGCCCAACAGTCTTTACAAGCCAGTACCAGTCGAAGGTGCCGCCGCCGCTTCCAGGAGTTGAGTTGAAGGCACTTTCCTGCAATTTCAGCCTGTCTTTCAAAACGCCAGATGCCAGCCTGAAAACCCGACCTCAGATGAATTGTTCGCAGGACTGCTGGAGACAATGCGAAGTCTGCTGTAGCCTCGCATGCTAACGACGTGTTTTTGGAGGGCATGGTGGCAGCGGAAGCATGCAATCATGGGGTCTCAGAATGTTTCAGCAAGGGGCCAGAGGCGCGAACCTTGCCTCGGCCAAGGATGTCAGGAACGCGGTAGGAAGAAGCAACAAGGCCAAGCATGGCCAAGCAGCATATCCTGCCTCGGTGCATTGTTGCGATCTCAAATCAGACCCCGTTACGAACGTCTTGTTGCTTCTTGTGTCTTTCCCTTTCAGCTTATGTAGTAAATTGTAGTCACTTGTGCAGTTTGAGTCATTGAGTCGTCTCAGCCTTTGCAAGTGCAAAAGATCTGCTGGCTGTCAGGTTGCCGCAAGAAAGCAACTGCGCAAGGAACCTGAAGGGCAAAGCTCTCGTGCTGCGTTTCTCGGCTTGTGCCTGGAAGCTCCGCCACATCCTGTAAAGGAGCGGAAGAGCTTTTCATCCAGCAGGGAAGTAGAAGAGGTGCGTGCTGCATCCTTGCTGCGAAAGATGGCTTGCGCCGCCTGTGTCCCTGGAGGACGTCCAAATGCGAGTTCCAACGGTGAAGCTGTCAGCTCCTGCCCAACTAGGACTCTCCTAAAAAGTTCTGCTGACCGAGGATGGCCTCGAAAAAGCACGCGTTTATCTGGACTACGTGTCCAGATTCACGCCCGCACCTCCCCTGTAGCGTCCTCAGTCTCCATGCTCCATGCGTGCACGGAGAAGAGCCAAGTCGGCAGAGTCTGCTGCATTCTGCCTGCATTCTGCCTGCTGCCAGGTCGACAATCATTTTCCATTGTCGGCGAATGGCCAAGGCTGAGCTAACCGAGTTCCAGCTGCTGGAGGCTCAAACCGAGCCTGTCACGAACAGCCCACCTGTGAAGCATGTCGCTGGCAGGATTTCAAAGGCTCCAAGTCATTCCAGGTTCGGCCTGCAGACATCTCTGCTGCCCCAACAACAAATCAAATCAGTTCTTTTGCACCATCGAATCATGTCTGGGTGGTCGGACAAGAGTGGCGAGAGGTCAGTGACTTGTATTGTTCGTACTTAGCTTGGACTTCGGCTGGTCAGCATCCAGTGCTTTTACTGCGTAGCATGTGTTTAACTCTGATCTCCGGCCTTAGCTTAGACTCTAAGACAGTAAGTGCTAGGGGCCGGGGTTGCTCTTGGCCTGGATTGGATGCTTCGGGTGGGTGTCGGGGTGTCACGACGAAAGAAAGCGCAGCCAAGACACTTGGCATGCATTCGTGAAGACTGAGCACTTGACACCAAAAGACTTCACGCTTGAAAATCCAATGCCTGCTCAATTTTTTGATTCAACAAGTATTTGTGAATGCTTGAATCTCGGAAATCCAATCCGCTGACTGTCTTGTCCAAACAATCCCTGGAGTGTCAGCCATACTTGGAATGCGGTTAGCCATGGCAGATCATCGCAGCCCGGGGCTGCCCCACGTACCCTACGAAGGTTGAAGGGTGCAGAACCAGGGGTGGCTCAGGCATCTTAGTCTCTCCGCCCCTTCTGCATCCCTCATCCCTCCACTGTGCCCATCGACCATCCTTTGCCAGCGCGAGTCTTCGCGTACCCATTCACGGCAACAAAATTCAACGAACTTTTACATTCGGCATGGCTGTTTGATCCACAGGAGATGTGTGGCCTCCTGTCCAAGGTCGCGGCTCCCCTCCTAGCACCGTCCAGTTTCCGTCGAGCGACACGAGGCTGAGGCCTTCAAGCGATCCCCCGGCAGCTTCAAAGCCAGCAAGGAGAAGGAGAAAAGGTCGGTCGTTCAGATGCCAAACTGCAGCAGTTGGAGCTTTGTCTCTCGACTGTTCAAGGGATCGGGAACTGCGAGCTCAGCAAGCCTATGAAGTGGAGTGCCGGAGGCGACTTAAGCCGTGATCTTGAAGCGCTTGGAAGTAGGTGTAGCTGATAGCGATGACGAAGGAAATACGAGCAGCGAATGGCGCGAAAGGCCTCCATGCCATGCATGGACATCATACAATGCCAAGCAGCATCACAGCATCTGCGCCTCAGGCTGCCCGTTTAGGATTGCCGCTGGAAGAGGTGATGAGAGCCTCTGCAGTCCCAGGAGCTGGATCAATTAGTGACATGAGTGACCTCCTTAAAGTTTGGCGGCGAGAGTGATCTTCAGGAGGCGTCCTGCATTTCAATGGCGAGCCGAGCTGGCTGGCGGAGAAAGGTGAAGAGACATCCACCCGGACAGAGAGCCTTCTGATGTTAGATCATAGTACATGGGAGGCAGTTTCAAAGTGCCAGGCCCATCTGAATGCAGAATCAGCATGTTCTGCCTACAGGATGCCTGGACGTGATGGAGACCAGCCAGCCAGGAGAACCAGCAAGCCAAAAAGGTAAAGCGAGACTCGAGCATTGCTGCATGCGCATCTTCAGTCGCACAAGCCTCGATAAGAAAAGACAGCTTACAGTGCTAGTCATTCCACTCGCAGCGCCTCAAGATGCAGGAGCTTCCATCGGACCAAGAGACCTCATGAGTCGCACGTTCGCTCTAACCTGACCTTCCTGGATCGCTGCAAAGCGTCGGACAGAAGCCCCGCACGCAGGCCCTTCGCACATCGTTTTTCGCAATGCAAACTCGGTGTGATTTGGACCGCAGTCCCGTGAAGTCATGGCCCAGCGGCCGAAGCTTTTCAGTGCCATGCCATGTCAATCCTCAACGCAGCGCATGATAGGCCGAGTAATTTCAGTCGCTGCAGGTAGCCTTGTATTTTTGCAGTCCCGGCAGGGAGATCTCAACTCCTGCGATCTCCGACCGCATTGCTCAGGCACGGGATGTTCTTAGGTCGAGGAGCCCCTGTTTATGCCTGGAGGCCGTGCTTTCACGCTACGATGAGTTGCCCGGCCGCGGCAAGCCCCAAGGCATCACAGGGAAGCAGCTGATGAGAAAGAGAAAGACTTCTTCTCCTTCCTAAATACTCAAAAGGCAGACATCGGAACTTCTCGATCTCCAAAATTCCATTGGGTGATAGCGGGTGGCAAGTTTCTACCAGAGCCGACCCGACGCCTAGGGGCGGGTGCGCGTGCCTTTTTTGTTGTTGGATCGGCGTTGTGAGCATCCGCTTTGAACCAGCTGAAAACCCTTCGAATCTGCTCTGCAACATCCCTCAAGCCCCTTCCTCGCAACACCGAGCTCTCAAACATGTTGATAACCGCCCTAGCAAAGTTGAACCCCCCTCTTTCGAGGCACAGTGCTGCAACCATACAGTCCCTTGAGACGCCCCCCCAAGCATCAGTCTTTGTCTCGGCAGCATCTGGATGGAGCTTTGCCGACTTGGCTCTCAATTCTCCGTGAAGCCCCGAGACCTCGATCCTTCGCGGCAGAACCTTCAGGGCAGGGTGGCTGTCGATGGACCAGTGGAGGTCCTTGAGAGATTCATATGGCAGGGCGCTCATGGACAGTTCTTGCCGGCATTGTGGCCGAGAAGCCTGGCAACCATTTGCAGGTTTTGGCCGCAGTCTCAATCCGCCAAATCTGCCTTGCAATGCCTTGCACGAAGATCCACCCAAAGCCAACCAACCAAGGCCTTGGCAACCGGGACTCGATGCCTGGGTGTCGCTGCTATGACCACTGGCAATGGCCAGGCCTGGCGAGGGCCGCGCGCTGCTCTCTTTGCTCGAGCATGAGGGCATGAAGGGTGGTGAGTCTGCTGGGTGGGTTCTCAGGTGGCTGCGGGTCTTGAGTTTGATTTACCTTGGTCATTGTTGCCACACAGCGGATGTTTTTGTTGACCCTTCTGTTCTCCCCTGTAGCCCCCGCTTGCCTCACCCACTCATCCGAACAGAATTCTCTGTATGACTTGCAACACCAAACCCGACAAGAACTACCGGTCGCTGCCACATTCTTTGCAAAATCAGCTCTCACCGGCCTTCGGAGTATCTTGCTGAAATGCTGAAAGAGCGCTCTGTGTCTCTCTCTCTCTCTCTCTTTCTCTCGCTCTCTCTCTCTCTCTCTCGATCTTTCTGTCGCTCTCCCTCTCTGTCCGGTCCGTGGTTCTCTGTCTGTATATCAGTCTCTTTCTCGCTCACTCCATGTCTCTCCGCACTTGCGCAAGTCCGGTCTGCACGGCCGTGGGGGCCAACTCGAGCAAACTCCAGGCCCACTTTACAGTCGCTACTTGTGCTGTCAGTACCTGCTCAGTCTCTGAGCCTGCCGCAGGGTGTTGAAAGCTAACCAGCTGCAGGCGAGCGCCTTTCCCCCTTGGCTGTTTTGACCGCTCGCTCGCTGTTGAAGCCACGGGAAGACCAAACTGCTTCGACTAGGAAGGGGAGCCCAGGCCTCTGGATTTCCACCTGGGTTCTGTACAACCAATACCAGTCCCTGCCAGTGGACTACTGTAGGGCATTCTCCTTGCTGCTGACTTGCAGTAGCTGCTGCACCATCGCCGTTGGCTCCCCCTGCCGCTGCACAAGTCGCGAAGGTGCTGGGAACTGCTGAGGCAAGCACTGGCAGCCAAACACTGTGGACTGAAGGCCCTGCTTTCAAGTGTGCCTGTGATCTTGGTCCTGTGGCATTTGCCTGGGGCGCAAGTTCTCGCCCCATGAAGACTGCCCACTCAGTCTCTGCATCCTTTGATCCTTTATAAAGTCATGATTTGACTCGGCAGTACAGACGGCCGCAGAACGAATCACAACGCATGATGCACGGGCTTCCCAAGGGCTGTGGAATCCTTGCTCTGCGGCTTCTCGGCTCTGTCCTCGCTGTTTACCCCTGACACCTGCAGTAGCCGCGTAGCCCAGATCCTCTGCCGGCTTCCTGGCTTTCCACGTCCTGCTTCAGGGCTCCTGGCTGCGATCGTCCGGATGTTGGTGCTTCTGACCTAGCCGGACTTCAATTCCAGAATGGGTTGCCGATCGGGGGGGGCCACACCACCCTCCGGCAACCATCGTCGGTTTCACGGGCCAGATCATGGACTCCATCCTTTGATGCGGTCCTTCCCTGGATCCTGTGAGGTACCCGGGCAGATGCTCCACTGCCCATGTCCATCGCATAGCCAGCAGATAAATGGCACCCACTAGTGCAGTTTGGCTTCACAGTGCCAAGGTCTTGGCATGTCTTGGCCTCATGCACGTACATGCATGTAAACTGTACAGTAAACTTATCTCCCAGTCTGATGCAGGGCAGGCTTGGAGCCATGGGGTGCTGCACCGGTGGAGTTCTGACTCGTTGCTACGGCTTGGTTACAGCAGTCGGCCAAACTTTCATGGTGGGCAGTTCTACAGCTGGTTGGCTCTTCGAGTTTAGTTGAGTGCATCCAACCTTTGCCTAAAAGCACAAGCGAGCAAGCCTGTCTTTCGGCCGAGTTTTCATCCTGAATATGGCGACAGTTGCTTCAAGCTGGGGTTGCAGGACGAACACAAAAGCACCATGTTTTCACCTGCCCACGCGGAATTTCCATAGTTGCCGGAAACTGCATTTTCGGCAGGGCCAGCGAGGCCAGCGATCTTGAGCTGTTCTCATTCGCGTTTGTCCGGCCCTGGGGTCCGCAGCCCTCGTCACGAAGCCTTTATGGGAACGCAAGCGACACTTTGGAATTCTTCCGACTGAATCCAATACGCCCGAACCCTTAACGATGTCCATGTTACGCGCACATGCATTGGCTGCGGTGCATCCATGCCCGAACGATGATCGCTTCAGTGTTAGTAGCACATCCATTGGACTGTCTGCCCCGTACCCATGCACTAACGATGATTGCCTTATCCGTTGACCATTGACGATTGTATCCACGCCCGAACGGTGCCAATTTCCATGCTACCAGAGATCCATTGGTGAGTGTATGTATCCATACCGGAGCGATGCCAGCATCCATGTTTTGAGTACGTCCCTTGGCCAGTGCGACCACTGTACCCATGCCCGGTGACTATATCCATGCGGGAACGATGACAACGTCAATGTTATGAGCACTTTCATTGGCCAGTGTATCCACATCCGAACGACGGCAACCAGTCCAAGAAGTGGCCAGTGTATCCATGCCCGAAAGTCGATAACGTCCACGACACTTGGACAGTGGACGTACCACTGGCCAGAGTGTCCAGGCCTGAACATTTCAGCATCTGCCGACACTCGCCGCAGTTTGGAGCCCTACTTGACAATGACGAAGCAAAATCAAACTCAAACTGTCCGTAGAACTCGACAAAGCATCCACCCCACTCCAGCAACCCCAAAAAAAACCAACCGAGACCTTCTCATGCCTGAACACAAGCTCAGATCATCTTGCGAAGGTTGTCCACGACTGCCATGCCGAGGCCCTCTCTTGCGTTGCCTTGCATGTGCATAGCATCAGGATTGCTGGGCATCGGTGCACGCTATACAGTGCATTTCGTTGAAAGCATAGCGCGGCATGTGGCACGTTTGAGCTCGCCCGGAAGATCCGGTGTTGTGGCGTTTGTGTGTGAATTCTGCAGGCACTGTGCCGGAGGGTCTTCCATCGCTTCCTGCTGGCTGACATGCTTTGCGCTGCAGAGACCTTGGGACAAAAAGTACCTCCATGGTGGCCATTGTGTTTTCAGCTCAGCGGCTTACAGGCTAACGTCGCCGCTCCCGAAGCCACGGCTTTGGCCTCGAAAGGGTGCGTGGAATGTGGTAATCTGGAATGCTTCAGCCATTCAGGCAGTTCTGCTAAAGCGAGCGCATACGGAGGCGTGGGCAGGTTTGCTAAAGATGTTGCCTTCCTACCTATTCTTGGTTGTTGGTGCAGCCTTCATTTTCGGCTGTGTCCCAGGAGTTGATGTTTGCTGTGCAAGAGAACATCCGCTTGCACTTTTATGTCAGAGCCCAAGCCTGGAGCCGACGTTTGTGTCGCCTCCCTGCCTTGGAGATCTGGGAGGTCAGCGCGCTTCCCTGTGGGCAGTGCGACGGGTCCTCGAAAAGACGGCCCTGCCTCTGAGCCTCCAAGCATTTCTCGATATCCCCAGGCCCTGCTGCCACTGAGCAGCAGCAGTGAAGGAAGTTTGGCACGAAAGCTCCGGGAGGAGGCAGGCGTTAACAGCCATGCCGCGTTGTGAGCACCGTTCTAGGCCGAAGGCATGTGTATCGCCAGACACTGGGTGCAGGATGCAGCCGCACTGCCAGCGCCTGTTTGCGACCGGAACAGGAGCTGCAGTCATTCTCTTTAGCGCCGCGTATGGCCAGACTTCAACCCAGAACCTGAAAGCCAATCCCACTTGACATGCTCTGTGGCTATTGCTTCAGACTGCCGCAGAACTGGAGCCAAACCTTCGCACGGGATGCCTACAGATCCGAAGGTCCGGCATCCTCTCACAATCTCTATCTATCTATCTATCTATCTATCTATCTATCTATCTCTCTCTCTCTCTCTCCCTCCCTCTCCCTGCGTATACTGCCTGGCTGCGTATCTGGTGTGTGTGTGTGTGGATGTCCGGGATCGGGTCTGGGTGTGTGTGTGTGTGTCTGCAACAACATCACCTTTCTGAGGAAGTTGTCGAAGTAGCCAGTACTGTCACTGATTTGTGTAAGCAACTGCAAAAAACGCAGACTGCGCTGGACAGTCTTGTACAGGACGTTCTGAGTCATTTCTCGAGTCAGCAGCACATGACATTACCTGCCACACAGTTGGCGATAACTCAGCCGGACCTGCCGTGACTCCAGCACGCGTTGTTGCATCCTTTAAAAGCTGGTCTGCACCATGTGAGAATACCTTGACTGTGCATGTCGTGAATTGAGACTCCTTTACTTTCAGCCTGTTTGCAGCCGAAGGTCTTGAGTTTTGTGCAGCATTGCTTTACCTTCTACAGCATGCGCGACTCTTCACATCTTGCGGGTGAGGATTCGGCTACCTCTTGAACACCTCTTGAACAACCATCTATATGACGAGAACGGATTACGCAGGCCTTACTGCAGGTTTTGGAGCACTCAAGTTCGGGATCTCAAGCATCTCCTTCATCGGCATCATCGTTGGACAGCGAGTTTCGTGAACTCCTGGCCCAGTTCATCGAGAGTACTACGGCTGAGATCACTGACCTGAAACTTCGTGTTTCCCAGCTAGAGTTTGTACACAGCTAGAACGTTTCGCTTTCTTGTATGAGTGTGTACACTGCGATTACCTGCTACATCTTCCAACATGACAACCGGCTTAGACCGGGTAGGTGTGTGTGTGTGT
Organism: Symbiodinium sp. CCMP2456; assembly: GCA_905221635.1. NCBI lineage: Eukaryota > Dinophyceae > Suessiales > Symbiodiniaceae > Symbiodinium > Symbiodinium sp. CCMP2456. The sequence goes on from CAJNDV010014003.1 coordinate 56,233, forward strand.
GTGTGTGGAATTCCTGTTCCTGAGAAGATCTCTCAGAATTCAGTGTGCGTTGAAGAACGCACGGGGCAGTGGCCCACTCAAGAGTCCACTGCCAACGAAGTTACTCTTGAAATGGGAAGATATCCAGGCTGATCACCTGGACGTACCTGCAATGATGTCCAAAAAGACATCCGAGCGAAGACGTAGTGATTGCGCTGTTCTGTAGTTATGACTAATCTATCAGCTTTGCAATGCTGAGTACACACTGAATATCCCAGACAGAGTCCGATGTCTCCAAATGTTTCCATTGACAATCCTGAAGACTTCCTGACCATTGACAATTCTGAAGACTCCTTGAAGATATGCTGGCCAGAGTTTTGCTGTTTGAAGATTGCACAAATTCGCGACGTGAAGAGAGGTGATGACGAGACAACCAGCCTTGACTGGGTATGTGGGTGGGTGGGTGGGTGGGTGTGTTTCCGTGACAGTGTGTGTGTGTGTGTATGTATGTATGTATGTATGTATGTATGTATGTATGTGTATGTATATGTATATGTATATGTATATGTATATGTATATGTATAAGGTATGTATGTATGTATGTATGTATGTATGTGTGTATGTATGTATGTATGTATGTATGTATGTATGTATGTGTCATATTACAAAAATATGTGTGTGTGTACGCACTCAAGTAGGTATGAAGGCATGTCGGGCTTCACGACCTTGTCTTGCTAGGGAAGCTTCAGGTATCAATGAAGCAGATGGAATAGTGGACGACTGGAGTTGAACCCTTGAGGTGAGCATGGATTTGACTTGCGGGCTTAGCGCGTGTTTTTGGTCCGCAGAGGCGGTAATATGTTCCCACGGAAGGACCGGCCCCGCTGGCCCCCACAATAATTCCTTCGCGGCTTGCCACCCATCATCTACGATTAGGATTTTGGCCACTTTTGGGATTAACAGGGCAGTCCTTTCGGTGATAGGGGTTGTTTGGCCATCCATCATCTGCTGTTGGTCTTGAGGATTGCTGGGACCCAGTCAGTCTCTTTTTATCGATTCGGGCTTGCCATCATGCCATCTTCGGGCTTAAGGTTTGTCATCCATTTCCTTCGAGCGGGTTCAGGATTAGCCATAGATTCTCATCTCCATGTACAGCTGACATCCATCACATCTACTTTGGGCTCCGCGAGTTTAGGGTAAGCCATGTTTGCCATCCATCCCTCAATAATACTCTCTGCAGGCTTTAAAGAGTTTGCCGTCCAGGGCTTGCCGTGGATCATCTCCGCTTTTTGTTCAGGACTTTGCTTCCATCATGCCTACACTGAGTTTAGGAACTACAGGACGTGCCGTCTGTCATTTCCTTTGGGCGCTCAAAGGTTTGCGACCTTTTATCCCTTTCCAGGGCTTTAGATTTTCCGTACACCATATTCCGTGAAAGCTTAGGGGGGGGTGCAGGGTTTAACATCCATCATCTGGATTTAATTAAGGTTTGCATAGGTTGCCACCTGTTATCTCGTTTCAAGTTGTATTGTTGTCCATCTACTGTGCTCCTGTGGGGTTTGCCATCAAGCGTCTCCCTTTAGGGTCTACAGATTGCCACCCAATCTTCTCCATATCAGAACCTTCCAAGGAATCCGGCTTTTGACGCTCGTCATCTCGCATGGGAGTTTACGCTTGCCATCCGTAAACCCCTAAACAATCACTCCTCCAAGCGTTTTTTTCCATCTGGCATGCTGTTCTGCCATCAATCATCTCGTCTCGGGTTTGCTTGGAACGGCGTGTGTTTGCTGTATCTGACATGTAGAGAAACAGTGTGTGTGTGTGTGTCAGTCACAAAGACATGCTTAATCTGATTGCCGGCATTGGGCCATGAATGCTCTGTTCTCAGAACGGAGTACTATTTTGCTAGAGCATGTGGTTACTTGCTTGATTTTCCACTTCTGGCACCTGCATGTTCATGATGTTGTTCCCTCTTCGACTGTCAGATTAGGTGTTCTTCGTTCGTGAATATTTGTGTTCCTGTCCAGGGGTCAACTCGGATAGCCCTGCTGCGGCATCGACCTGCAAGTTTTCATTGGGACCCATGCGGCTTTCTGGCACTTGTGTATGCATGCTGCTTCTGTTTGTTGAGAAAGTTCTTCATGCTTCGAATCGGCCACCTAGACGCATATACCTGCAACTCGGAATCGGTACCAGTAAGTGCAAGGCACCTTTCTAGGTCGTTCGTAGGATCGGCCAAATGCAGATCTCTGCTGAGCAGTGAGGAGAGGATTCCGCGTGAATGTAGCTGTGTGTGTGTGTCTTCGACATTTGTGTTTGTTTGGTTCTCTCTGTCTCTGTGTCTCTCGCGCGCTCGTTCTCGCTCGCTCTCTCTCTCTCTCTCTTGCTCTCTTTCTCCCCATGTTTGTGCCTCTGTGGCCTCCTTTCAGGTTTCAGACTGACACTCTCGCTGCTTGTTCAGAACAATGAAGCACGTAACATCAAATACTTGCAGGCCGATGGGTTCAATTTCCATCGTGATGGAGTTCTTCGCTACAAATCTGGACGAAGCGACACCAGGCATATCCTGTCCGTGCGAGAGCAGACCTTGCGAAACGCTTCCGAGAATCCACAGCCGAGGCCTGATTCGAGGACAGTGTGCTACAGCTGCTCTGACAAAATTTGTCGCTGGAACCATGTTGGGTGGCAGGCCTGGGATGCTACCTGCTCTGTGATTGTAGTGGATCTTGACAACCTTGTAGGGCATGAAATGCAGCAACAACGATAATGGGTGACAGTACGTGCAAGGTGATAATTCATCAGGAGCAGCAGGAACGGCCATGGGGCTTGAGGGCGGCAGTGATGTGGTCCGGGACCTTTGCTGAGGAAGGGAACCCTGGTACCTCGTCAGCCCTTTCGGCTTAAGGCCAAGCAACATGCAAAGGCTTCACATATATGGCACTCATAAGCACTCATGGCTCTGCATCAAGCCTGGAACCCTTTCACTGTTTTGAGTCAGTCGTGCCAGGAACGGCTGTGTAGAAGGTAGTAATGTAAAACTTCCGGCGCCCACTCAAAACTGCCGGAGCAATGCCAGCAAGGCTGAAGAGGACGAAGCTTGCCAGCCCTTGCCGACGGCTGCATTCATTAACGTTTCTTGCAGCCGCAGCCCGAACAGGAAGCAATTCAGCTGCATCTCAGCAGCACTGCTGATTTTGTGGAAGATGTGTGTGTGTGTGTGTGTGTGTGTGTGTGTTTTGTGTTGGTTGCATTGCTGTCTTGGTGTCACGCACGACGCTTTAAGGCCTGCACCGGCTTCGCCCTGAAATCAGTGTCATATTGAACGACGCCACGCTTCGCCCTTACTTTGCGATGCTGCGGTTCGAGGCTTCACATGGCCGAAACGCAGAGTGCAAGGCAGCCACCTGAAGTGCTGGACTCCTTCCACAAGGTACAGCTTGCGAATTGCGGTGACCCGATCGCAGCCCCCGCTGTCACCTCCACATCAGCGGCGGTGTTGTATCCTCCACGAGACTTCGGAATCACCCGCTATCAACGAACCAATGAGACACTAATCTCGCAAAATCTCCCCATGCATGCAATCACAAATACACTTCCCAAATTTTCCTCCTGGTCAGGGCTCCGGACAATGAAAACCTAAAGCCGACATGGCCAGCCCCCCTTCAGCTTTGATACCAGCCCACATTGTGACAAGAGCCTGCTAGACGGCGATGGTGCTGCAAGAGCTTGACAAGAAAGGGTTGAGGTGCTTTGCGGGATTCGGCACGGAGATGTGCAGCACGACCGGCGACGGTTTCCCAAGGGCACAAAGGCAGCAGCACAGCTTGCATGCGCCAGTAATGTTTTTTGACATCTCTGCTTTCGGCTGTGCCCTCTGTACGTTTTCACTTCCTTGCTTAGGTTGTCCTGCTGTCGTAGCGTGTCGAGAGCAGAGCTTGGGATGATGTGCGACCGCCGCAGGTCTTGGGCCGGAGAGAATGCGTGCTGTGGACGACAGGCATAGAGCCACTTGTTCTTGACAGGATTTGACAGGTGTGAGCGGTTCGCAACCTCAGCCTCGCACAAGCGGCCTGTAAGGATGGTCGTTGCTGGAGTGCTCAGCCCCTGGAGTCCTGGAGCAGTTTTCAGCTACGCGGTGGACGCCCACAGCACAGACTGGCACGAGTTTACCCAGACTTGAGGTCCTTTGTCGGATTTGACATTCGTCGGAGCCCGCTGGTCCTCATCGTCAGCTCCGTTCTGGTCCTGCCTCTTGGATGCGAGAGTTTTCAGGCCACCGTGAAGCGGAACATTCTGAGAAAGGCAGACCATCGAAGAGCGCAGACATACCCTAAGTGGCCAGTGGAAGCAGATCTTGGGCTCAGCACCTGCTCACATCAGAATGGCAGAAACTTCTTGCAAGTGCATTGATGTGTAGAAATTTGTAAACGCTCAGAAAAAGCGGGAAGGTGTTTCGGCAAGCTCTGTAGCGTGCTACGGAACGATTCAGCCAGAGCGGCAGCCGCCTAATCTTGAACAGCAATGCAATCTTGCATGCGGGGTACCCAACGGGAAGCTAGAACTCGTTCCAAAAGGGTCTTCTTTCAGTTGATGCATATCGATAGGATGGTCGACAGATACCCTTCCGAAGTAGTACTTTGCACAAGCCCAGTGTCATTGCAACCGAGTACACCTTTCTTTGCCAAGGTTAGCAGCCATTGGCTTTCACGGTGCCCTAGTCCTGAGCCAGGTCGGGCAGGTTTGTGTGTCTCGGCTCATGTATGTTCGACGTGGCATTGGTTGATTTGCTTCTGTGCAGCTTCACATCTTCATGCACATGCTTCTGGCGACCTCGATTCCAACAGCAGTCTGTTCGGAGCCGAGAACTCTGCAGATCCTCATGCAGTGCGCACTTTGACGCAGCGGGCAAGTGGTGGATGTTGAGGCATCAACTTCGCAGTCGAAGACTTTGCAGGCCACAGCCATAGCACGCCAAACACAGGTTGTTGATTTGCAGATGCAATACGTTTCCAGGTGTGTTTGATGGCAAGAGCCAGACACCATCTTGGCTGCAGCAGCCCGAGAGGTGACAATGTTGTCTACTGTCTACAGTTAGACATGACTTGGGAACCTGTTGGCACTAGCCTGTCGAGCGCAAAGGGAAAGAGCAGCGTAGGCACAGTTAATCAATCACAGATTTACAGAAGGTGGTGCGTCGTTTGTGTCACTCATTCTGCTTCGTCAGGCAGTTCGAGACCGGTGCTGGCATTACGCATATCGTTTTGTCGCATATGTTGCATGCAGATTCTTTATCGGATGTGTCTCTGTCTCGAGCATGTTTCCTGCTTCGTTTTGTTCCAAAGCAGTGCTCGGCAAGAGGACATGTTTTCTAAGATAGCTAAGCTTCACCATGTGATCATGTCACTGCCTTGCTACCAGGCTATCAGATTTGTGTACGTGCAAATGCCCAGGTTGCTGCTGCTCCTGACGCTTCCATACATCGTGTTCCTCTGCACCTGCCTCGGTCCTCGATCCTCGAAGTGTGGATAAGACTTTCGGCTTTGCGCAAGCTTTGTGCGGAGGCCTTGCGCTGGTGAGCTTCGTGCTGGGACTCGCGATGGCTGAGCTCAATGAGAAAATAGCTGAGGTGGGCGAATGGCTTTCATATGTGCATGCGCAGTGACAATAGGCTTTGCATTCCACTCCGATATTGATTGGCGTTAGTGTCGGAAGTCTTTTCGTGGCTACGCGCATCCTGAATGCTTGGATGGAGGAGCGGAGGTTCAGTTAGTTAGGTCGTTTAGGTCCTACAGTCCCGAAGCGAACCGTAGACGCAAGAGACATGAACAAGCCATGCAGACGCAGACAGATGCAGATGCCGTGATGTTGGCAAATGTTCAGCCTCGCTGATCGCAGCATTGATCGCTGCTTCGCCCGAGTCTCGGAAGATGAATATTCATGCAGCGTTCTGTCAGTGGAGGTCGTCGGCTTCATCCCTTCCCGTGCTGCCGAGCCTCATCTCACCCTTTGTTTCTCGAGTGCTTGACTTGTGTTGTGTTGTCCAAGTCTGTTTACGCTCATGTGGGTGGCTCTTGTTGTGTAATGCGTCTAGGCATGTAGGAACAAGCGTTTGCGATCGTCGACGTTCTTGGGTTCGATCTCCCCTCCGCCTTTCGCCCTTGTCGTCGCCCACCTGCATTGAGCCGTTGGACGTCTCTCCCCATGTCGACCCGCTTGGCTTCAGCGACGTCGGGGTGCAGACGGACGGGCGCATCTTCATCGCCACTTTTGTGGCCGGTGCCTCCATCGAAGTTTTGACGGCCGCCCTCCGCGGCAGCGCCGCCAGCCCAGAAACAGCTGTCAGTCTGGTCACCCGAGGCCGACGGAGCCGTGGGGCCAAACGAAGAGCACCGCGCCAGGCTGGCTGGCCAGGAGGCATCGCCAAAAAAGCGCGCTGCATGGCCGGGCGGGCCTTCGCCCTTTGCCCTTCGGGGGCGTCCAACAAACGATTCACGAAGCCACGCACTTTCGTCCTTAAGAAAGCTTTCACTGCGACTGCACTTTTCTCCTGTTCGGTCCTACAAGGAAACAGAAGGAGCAGGGCAGGCTGTCTGGATCAATGGGACCTTGGTCACCTTTGGTCGTTTGATATTGTCTTGCGCCTAGCCCTGAAAAGGCTCAAGTTGCGGATGAGAGCTTGTGGTAAGTGATTTCGTTTGCCTGCCCGAAGAAAACCAGCTCAAATTGCCGCTCAACTGGGAGCCTGTTTTTCCACCCAGCTGGGCCAGCCAGCGATGCATTGACTACTTCTTGGGAACTGCTTTGAATATAGTAATCATAGAGTCAGTGACTATAAGATCTCGGACCAGAAAATCGTGAAAGCTGATTGGCACCAGCGTCTTACTGATGCGCCCTCTCACGTTTTGCAGGCTCTTCCGTTGGGCCCTGAACCAGTGGATTCCAAGTGTCCCCAATGGTGCAAGTTGGTTGCTTAATGAAGCTTGGGAAGGGAACGTAGTTTTCTCAGAAACAGTGGTTTTGTCGATTGATGAAAGATGGGAGTCCTTCAATCAGGCCCTTTATCATGCCTTGCTGGAGGCTGGCAGTCACCACTAAGGTGAGATGCTTGGACGAATCCCACGAAATATCGCCAGGAAGGGTAAAACCACTAAAGCGAAAATGCGTAGGCTCAAGGAAACCTTCTTTCAACCGGCTGGCGACCTTACGTCCTTTAGACAAAGAGCTTTGCGTAGCTTTTTTGGAAGAATGCTAGAGCTCCGGTCTAGTTGAGGTAGTGAGCACTCCACTTGAGTGCTTGAAACCAGCTTCATGAGCTGGAAACCAAGGTTCAGATGTCCTTTTGTTTGATGGGAAGAAGTCTCTGTCGCTTAACATTGTTCATGTTGAAAAAGAACTCGAGGAGTGCTGCCGTCAAGAAAAAAGCGAGTAGACTTAGTCGATGGCGTGGGAAGGCCAAGGTTGACAGAAATACTTTCACATGGCTTTGCAGACAAGTCACTGACCTTGCACATGCTATCAAGCGTGGGCGCGCTGACACACCCTCCGCCTGTGTGCAAGACGCTCTTGCTGAACTCAAGCCCTGTTGGGAGCAGGTTTGGACATCAAGGAGAATGAAGCTTGGAGACACATTTCATCGTGTCTCCCGAGCCTGTTGAACCTGCCCGGTGGGCACACTTGACAGTAGATGAGCTGCTGAAGGTTGCCAGCCAAAGCAAAGAGTTTGCTGTAGGCATTGATGGCTGGTTTGTTGAGGAAACGTGCCTCGTCAGCAGACCAATGTGGGAAGAGCTAGCCGGCTCTACAAGTTCTGTGACGACCAAACTGTCGTGCCCTCCGCGTGGTTGCAAATACGCCAACTCCACTTGGGTAAAGGCAAAGCGAAAGATAGTGACGGTACTATGCTGACCACTAACCTTCGTCACATCAGCATTTCCAGTATGATGTGGAGAATTTGCAACAAAGCCAGGTTTCGGCGTACTGAAGCACAACGGTGGCTTTGTCGAGCTATGCCGCCCAGTGTGTACGGAGGTGTCCCCGGCAGAGGCACTCAAGATGCCCTTGGGCCCATTCCTGTTGCAGTCAACAAACGATGGTACGGGCACCATTGACTTAGAAAAAGGCTTTGACAGGGCCGACCCTGAGGTTGCTACACGTATCATGCGGCATTACTGCGTGTGCCCCAAAGTTGCAAACTTGTTGACCCACATCCGGGACCAGGTGGCTACAGTTACTAGGACTAGGACAAAGGTTGCCGGAACCTCAGCACGTGTCTTCGTCACTGCCTCAGGGTAACAGTTGGCGCATGACTGCCATGTCCTTTTTGCTCATCCCTTCCATACTTGACATTAGTTCTTGTGTGTCTCATGTTGAACATGCCATCTACGTGGATGATCGCCCATTCGCTTGTCGAACGGCTGCTGGCTTGGCAACAGTCACAAGCCAGGATGTGGAACGAGTGGGCAGGTCGCCTTGGACTGTCTGGAAACACTGACAAGGCTCAATACTTTCATGCCACGGTGAAAGGACAACGAACCTTGATTAATCAAGGGCTCCGACCGCTGAGTGTTACGTCTAACCTCGGGTACTCGTTTCTTGGTGCTTGTGCTAAGAAAGCCGAAAATTACGCGGCCAAAGGACTGTTGGAGTCCAAAAGCAAAGTCCTTCAGAGTAGATGCTTACCGGGACGCTCCTGGAAGTGTCGCATTTGCCCAAATGAATGCCACTCCTAAAGCTGGTTGGGGTTGGTTGTGCAGAAGACATTCGACCGCGGAACGCTGCATGTAAGGCGCTTTTCAAGAGCCCTAAGCAGGGCAGTGTTCATCTTAGCAGCATGATTCGTGGGCATTCGGGGGAGCCCGGTTTATGGCTGTGATCACCACAGTTTCGGTGCTTCATACGTATGTGGCTCGTACTGGCAACGCTCTCGTGCAGTGGTGTCGTGTTGCGTCTGGGTGGGTAGGCGCTTTGCGCCGTGGTCTTTGTGACCTTGGGTGGGTTGAAACCGCCATTCCTTGGACCTGGACCCATACTCCCCTTCGGTTGAGGCTTTCTCTTGTTCAGAACCGAGGCGGGTGGAAACAAGACCTTAAGGCGGCCCAACATGATTTGCGACAGTCATGAAGGCACACATGTTTTATCAAGTTCCGTCCGCAGACTCGGAATGATGCTCATGCATGTCGAGCTGTAGCACAGGGTCATAAACGGTTGAAGGCCCGTAAGACTATAAGTGTTAACTCGCACAGGTTCGCTGTCCCAATTGGGGCCTCGGTGAGCCCGGCCAGCTTTAAAGTCACGAAACAAGACTCGGACCACGGATGCCATTGGTGCAACTGCGCTCCTGTGGTGGCCACTCTTAAACACGGCACATGGGAGTGTCTTCATGCATCAAGGCCGCAAGGCCTTGAGAAACGGTGTTGCGCGGATGCCCCTCAGATGGCCGACTGGTCGTCCTCAGAGGCGTCGCTTCAGACATGGACATTCCTTCGTGGATGGCCATCTTGAGGAAAACCGTGCTGCAGCTGCGTCGCAATGAATGGCGACTATGAGGGCCGTCTAAGGACTCGAGCCCTTCGGGCTATTTAGGTGCAGCGCTTTCGTGTTGCGATGGTACTTTGGTGCTTTGGCCCTTGTGCCCACGCCTGAAAGACTCCTTGTGGTGCAGTGCTCTTGAGACCAGTGGCTCAGAGGGGGGTGAGTTTCTGACGGTTTTGTGTGGCTGTGCCCTTTTTTTGCCCCCAGCAGTTATTTCTTTGGCTTCGGTTACACTGAACGAAGGACTTGGACACTGAGGCTTCCTGTCGTGCAGCACCTAAGGATTCGAACCTGAGCTGTCTCCTTTTTCTTCATGGTTGGCGCCAACGGCGCCTTCGTTTGGCGCTGTCCGTCTACATGATGGTCAACCATTGGTCAACGTCAATGTCTACAATGTATACCCGTTCCTTTTTCGGACGACGACTCCCGCCATAAGCAGAGGTGGTGACCTTCTGTTTGTGGTTTAAAACCTTGCTCACTGAGGACCTTGCCGTCGCTGACCGCGCGGTTTACGACAATGTCCTGTGCAGTGCAGCTAAGGTATGCGGTTCCCTTCCCCTTTCCCTTTCCCTTCTGGCGGTGTGCTTCGGCATGCCGCTGGGCGTGCTGGTGACGTATGGCCTTGTCGGTGGCTTCGGCAACTGGCTTGGGCATGTGGAGTCAAAGCATGACAACAACACCCGCTTTGGCTCTGCTGAGTCTCTTTTGGCATCGTTGGCGCCTTCGGCGCCTTCCTTTGGCCTTGTCCGTCCTCGTGATGGTCAACGTCATTGTCTACAAGTTCTTTAAGTTCTTTTTCGGACGACGAGGTCATGGGCGTCCTTTGCGAGGCGGCGATCGACATCGACTTCGCCTGCCACCGCGCGTCCGAGATGCTACTGGATTTGGCGCTTTTGTAGGTGCTGTAGGTGCGCCGGGCGAGCGCAGAAGTGCACACCCCGGCACCGGCACCGAGTTTTGGGGCGGCGTGCCCGGCCGGGCTCGCGCTACGACCAAACAGGGGGACTGCACCTTTACCAGGATTTTGGATGTTGGCCAACACGTCGTCCGCGGGGCGCTTGTTGTGACATATCATTTATGCGTGTCGGAACAAGTGCTTGCGATCGCCAACTTCCTTCGGCTCGATCGCTTTTTTGATTCCCCCTCACGCGACCCTTTAAGGGACCGGCACAAGACTACCGGCCGGCACTCGCCCCGTTGGGCGGTATACCTAGGGTGGGCACAGAAGCGCGCGCCCCGTGTGAGCTTACCACCTGGCCAAGTGTTTTGTCACGTTTTCTATATACTCTACGCCGTCTGCTTGGTTTTCGCTTGCTTCTGTCTATACCACGAGTATTGACCGCAGGTTACATTATGGAATTCAGGGCGATATATACGTAAGCCAAGATCCAGGCAGAGTCTTTTCGAAAGGACATGGACAGGTGTGTTCCGAAGAGTCAAGCCATTGCAACAACAGCATCCGTGTGATTGGCTCATGACCGTGTTTGGTATGTTATGCTGCTGTCGTTTCCAAACGGCATTTTGCAAAGTACACATCGCCATCATTCCCACCACGTTGATGCACACCGCTTCGCCTGGCTGAGAGGAGAATTCGAGTGATCTCAGCAGCGACGATTTGGAAGTCATGGCTGAACGTGCAGCTGGGCAGGACAAACCACGTTTCGTGCATGTGCCGCTGTGCAAACCATGTACTCGTTTACACATTGACAGGATATCTGCTGCATTTGCGTGGCAGTGCCCAAAGACACAGCTCTCGTGCCATGTGGTCACAAGGCTCGGTCCACTGATTCAGTGCCCATTGGCAGTTTGTTTATTTACCTTTGTTTTTGCCCTAAGGGACGCAGTGAAAGAACGAGAGCAGCAACATAAAGATCAAGTGGACGAAAGGTAGAAATTAATTGGCATAATAAAACGGACGTCTTCGATGGGTCTCGAAATAAAAGAAGAAGATGATGATGATGATGAGGTGGAATCCACGAACGAGGACCCCAAAGCCTTAAATGGAATGCGATTCGACAAGCACTTCGAAGTGTCAGCAAGAGATGATGGGTGGAGAGCCCCGTCAGAAATTCTGGTAGGTATGAACAGAGCCTCACGAGATCACTACTATTACTATTACTACTGCTACTACTACTACTACTTCTACTTCTACTGCCTCTTCTTTTGCCAGTGCTTCGCAGCTTAGGGACTTATGGAAATGCCAAGAGCATTTTCGTGAAAGGCTGGTTTCCGCGGTCCAGAGCTGGCTACAAGCTAGCATGGGAAAAAGATAAGAAGGTGCACATGAACGGAAGATCTATCACCGTACCATGGCCACCGTGAGAACATGGCAAAGCATGCCTGAAGCAGTGATTGTGGGACTGCCCATGTTCTTGAAAACTTCTTAGGGGATGTCGGCAACTGGGCTTGGGTTTCTTTTTGGGAAGTGTCGACACACTGGTGCAGGCTATGTGCTGGAGCTGTGCTGAGCAAGTGCGACTGCGAGGAAAGATGCCGAGATAGCGTGCCACATCAGATCCTAGCTTGCCGCTGGCAATGCCAAAATCTTTCTGTCAAACATTGCAGACTTGGAGAGCTGGGCGATTGAAGGACTTGGGTGCCCTGTGTGTCGAGCTCCGATTTCTGCAGCCGTACGGGCCGCTCGGTTGCAAAGATCAGCAGCATGACAGGGGTTCGCTGTCTCGAAAGCTAGCATTCATTTTTCACCCCAAGGTCTTTGATTCTTGCCGGACTCCTAGACAAGATGTTATTCTGTCCAAGACGCCGATGTTTGGTAGCCACAAAGCAGCCTTTTCCTGCTGGCAGGAACAGCTGTCACGCCGCAAGAAGCGGCTGTGCTCGCACTATTCGTCCAATCGAGACCCAAAAGTTGCCGCTGCAATGGATGTCGCATTAATTGGCCCGTTGTTTGTCGGACAGAGAGAAATTTCATATATTTCATATCATGCTGATGAGAGCTACTTGCAGGGCGCCCTGCTGTCCAGACTGATGGAGGCCTGATGCAGTGCTCACTTGCCTTGCATCGTGATAACACACGGTCAAAACCCCGTTAGCTAGGCTGTGTGTTGGAATGACCCACGGTTTCCAACAGTCTTGGATTACGAGGGCGGCCGCAACTACATGCATAGGTTGGGCCTGGCCGATGACCGATACCCCTGCCCGACACCCCTCGGCGGTCGCCCGTAACTCGACAGCAAACGCTGTAATGAGCTACAGGTAGGAAAATGTCGAGAGATGCTGCGCTGTATACTTGCGTTTGCAAACGTGCCAGTCGCCAGAGCTGTGTGTAGTCCGGAGAGTTGAATTTATTGCCGAATTAGGGTTTACGTGGTACGCCACAGGACTTGAGTTTGTGAGCCCAAAATCGGGTTATGGACAGGAATGCCTACCGATACCCCAACAGATACCCAGCCCGTAGCCCTTCAATCCGCACACTTAGATTAGCAACCTCGTAAGTATGTGCATATATGAATGTAAGTATGTATGTGTGTGTGTGTGCGCGTGCGTGTAGATATATGCATATATACACACACATATCATCTTATATCATACTATATGTATATATACACATTTACATGTATATGTGTATGCCCTGTATATGCGTATGTATATATAGATATGCGGCCCTCTTGTTCGGCGGACGCAAGTACACGCATCGATCGAGTTATAGGACACTGGCGCCAAAACAGGGTTTTGACGACGACTCACTTGCGCAGCTGGTTGTCTCCGGAACACGCTGCTGCTCGCAGCAGAGAACCAGAAACGCTTTTGTGCAGATCATGCATCTGAGAACTGGCAAGTGCAACCTTACGCAACGGAAAAAGATCTCGAAGTGTGGGTTGGACGAGCTCGAGAGCAAAGCTCAATCCATGCACGCTGACTGACAGCGGTTTGCAGTCAATCTCGGAGGCCCGAAGCCTTCGAAAAGAAATGTCAATCGTATAACCCACGATTGTGACAACACCGTGCGCAGCCGTACTTGGTTCCGTGCTTCGTCCACGAGCACTGCCAGCCATGCAGACAGGCTCCAATATACATGCAGTCCATTGTGATCGGAGGTGCACTATTCGATGAAGGCAGGATGAAGCTCCAGGAACTGTAGATCGGCCCATCGGCCCCTGATCGGCACAGGCTTTGTCAAGGATTCTTTGTTTGAACGTGCAACTTCGCCTTCAACTCCTTCGACTTTGGCCCATGCGCCTTTGCCTACCTGGCATGTTTCCATGTACTTTTCACGAAGTCGCCGGGGATTAGCTCTCCAGGTTCTGCTACACGCGCATTCCGTTTCAATCCTCCCGGGAGGCCGGCAGCTGGGTGCAGTAGAAGCCACGCAGAGAAACTCGAAAGCTTCAAAGGTTTGACAATCAAGTCTTGGCCTGTTCCAGTTGACTTCAAGCCGGCAGCCCCAAGAGTTTGCGAACGAACAGACCGAAGTGGAAAGTGGCCTGTGCAGTGGATGGGAATGGCACGCATGCTAGTCATATGGCGGGTTGAAGCAGCGATGTTTCTGCCAATTGCTCAGCTCTGCTCTCATTCGCTGGAGATCGACAGAGACATGTAAGCAGAAAATATCTGGAGGTTAGGGCATTCATTTCACGGCGGGCCTCACCCAGGCAATTGGCGTCGCGGTGTGTTGGGTTTGGTCTTGGGACCGGGTGCGAACCAGAGCAACTTCTCCATGGCATCTAGAAGCCGCCTGCGAATCTGCAACAGCTTGTTATCGCCTTTATGCTTGTATCCATGCACTGCCTCTCATGGCATCGTATGGCGTTGCCATGCATCGCTGTATGATCCGCCTTCCCTCTAGTTGCTCACATGTCAACTCAGTGCTTCAGTGCTGGCTTCCTCGCCTGCCCTCTTCCTTTCGATTCCGCTGACTGCGTGGAGTGGATCCTCGCAATTCTTGATGTCCAGGCAGCAGAAGCAATCGCGGCTGATTGCAAGGCATTGGGCATCGGACACTCTGCCACTGGGGAGCTTCAAGATAGTGTGAGGTGTCCACTGCCGGTCTAAGCATTGTCTGGGCCGCCACTGACATACCGAGTGCACCCCCACACTTTCAGGGCACCCGCCCATCTTGTTTTGCAGCGAGGTACCAGAACATCAGACTTGGTCAGCCTGCCAAGAAGGCTCAGTTACAGCAGATCTTCCATGCCAGCATCGCTGCAGCATTCGGAGCCGCGGTTCAAAACGAAGGTCGATTTCCAACAAGACGTCTGGCTTCTATGACATTCTCATCGGGCAGGGCGCTGAGGGCGCGCTGTACTAGAGGACCGCCTTTTTTCCCGGTCCTCTCAAACAAGAGTTCTTTGGACAGAGGCACACTGGACAGCGACAAGGGCTTCGAAGTGACCACGTGCGCAGGAATGATGTTCAGGCAAAGGGGTCATGGGTTTTAGAAGAATGCAGCTAAGCATCAGAGTTCTCCGGCAGATCAGGCCACTACCAGCTGGGCCTGGCCCCAAATCCGCAGCGATCCGCTGCTGCGGCGCTGTCTTTGCAGTTTGCGAGGTGTCTCCACTCTGCAAGAAACTGATGGCGCAGGAGCCTGCAACTTGTCCACTGTACCTCGTCGGGTAGCATGAGCAGCACCCTTCACGCGAATCATCTGCACGGGCGTGAGCTCAGCACAGCGTGGCGTCTGATTGACGGACTGATCAACCTTTCAATAGTGGCTTTGTTTGCACATTCCGCGACATTCAGAAAATCTCCGGAGTCACTTCGCTTCGACAGTGCTTCACTTCACGTCTGCTATCATGCCCCGTGCTCGTTGTCATGCATACCTTGTAGGGTTCTTGAAGCTTCCAACCTCCCTTCGCTCTTCTTCGTTTCGGTAGCCTATGCAGCTCGAGACCCGGCACGGCCGCAGTATGCCGCAGTGCTCCAATCTTACAGCTTAACCTTCGCTTGGACTTGGAACATCGGTTGAGCTTTGCACCAGTTTCTGTGCTGCGTCCATGGCACGCCCACATTGACACGGCTGCACCGCATGTTCTCTTCGATGTTGGCCGAATCGAAGGTTAGGCCCTCACTTCCCTCACTCAAAGTCCTTGGACGCAGTGTTGCCGGACCGACGGTCAATGTCTGCGTTTTCTGAGCAGACATGACTCACTCAGACATGCCATGTCCAGTAAAAACCCGTTTCTGTTTGCGATGTTCCGAAGGCTTTGTTTGCTTCCCTCCGCCTTGCAATGCTGTTGCGTGTTGCTTACATCCTCGTCGATCTTGCAGTAGATGATGACAGCCCACCCTCGACGTTAGCTCGACCAAATTGCCCGCGTCTTGCGCGTCGCTTCTTGCAGAGACTGCTTTGCAACACACTGCACGTTTGGCCCCTGGTAGTTGGCAGGACATGCTGCAAGCTGTCTTGCTGATGCTGAAAACTGAAGAGGCCGCCGCTGGAACGGAAGGAGTCGGGGAGTGCTCGGTTCAGAGCCCTGCTCAGAGGCCTTGGTGAGCTGGCTCTCCACTGAGACCTCGGCCTCTGGCAACCCAACCAAACGGCGACGTCTCGGCCAGGCACACTCTGACAAGGACTGCGCAAGCGATTCTACTAGATTCGCACGAGATCCCGATGATTTGCACACTGTTTCACATGCAGCGCGAATCCAGAAACACGTTGAAATGCTGCTATTTTCAGGCTCGAAAGAGCTGCGTCTAGGCAGCGAGGATATCACTGAAATCTCCTGAGCTTATGACATGCGTTGTGCAGGGAACGAGAGACTTTGAGCAAAATGATCTTACTGCAGTAGTACGGCTAGTGGCGTGAAGGCCCTGATTTTACGAAAGGTTTCCATTGCTTGTGTTTGCGTTCTCTTGAGCGATGACCTTGCTAGCCTCACACAGAGATGCCGAGCGGAAACTCGAATCCAGCCTGCAGATGCAGAGCGGAAAAATGAGAATACCGTGAGCGCATGAGACCAGAAATCAGTGGTTGTCAGTTGTGACCCTGCGCAACGATGTCATGTTCAGGACACCATGCTGGTTCACTACCCGATGCAGCTGACCTATCGTTGTTCTCGAAGCTGAGAACTGGTGCTTGGACTTAGTCGTGCTTTGGGAGCGAGGTATGCTTGGTTCAAGGAGGCGGCCACCTCCGCAACCTACCGATCGTCAAGGCGTGTCGGCAGGGCACACGGCTCATCTCTGACTTCGCAGCACCGAGGACAAGGTTTCACTCCGTAGAGCCTTTTGCGCATTGGTCTCGCAAGTGTCAGCCTCAGATTTGAAGCTCCTAGCTTTGCACACTCCACAACCGAACAGACGACTCCAGGCAGAGACTTGTTTTCCTCAGCGAGATGAAGGGCGTAGATGCGTTCGGAGCTGAAATGCGTTTGCAATCTTCGTTTAAGTTATGCTCCAGCCAATGTGCCTCATGTGCGCATGCTGCAACACTGAGGTTTGAAGTGGAGGTCTCGAAGATGGATGCCTGCGCACGACTGCCAGAGTGCTGCTGTCCACTGGCTCTCGCATCTAGCTCAGTTTGTTTGGTGAAGGCATCGTAAGTTCTGTGGGAGGGGTTGCCAAAACACCACATAGGCACAGCCAATGGCTGCCGTCGGGAGTGAGAGCGGTGCTCCTATGCCTATACCAGAGGAAAACATGTCTCGCCATCAGCTCATTCGTTTGCTGTGTCAACTTGTGCATTTTGGGACCATGCAGCACAGCAGCGTCATAACTCTTCCATGCACCTCGTGAGCATTGGCTACGGAATTGCTAAATCTTGGTGGGGGCCATGGCATTTGTGAAAGTGCTGAAGAATGCGGCCTACTTCAAGAGGTTCCAGGTGGCGCGGAGGCGGCGGCGAGAGGGGAAGACGGACTACCATGCTCGCAGGAAGATGGTTCGCCAGGACAAGAATAAGTTCAACAATCGGAAGTATCGCTTGGTGGTTCGTTTTTCCAACAGACGGTGCATCTGCCAGTGCGCGTATGCGACCCTGAGGGGGGATGTTGTGGTTGCAGCAGCTTCTTCCAACGAGCTCGCTGGCTTTGGCATCCCTGCCGGCCATAAGAACTATGCGGCGGCTTACGCTACCGGGCTTCTGCTGGCGCGGCGAGTCCTGAAGCGATTCGGCTTGGATGAGAAGTTCAAGGGAAAGGAGGAGCTCGATGGTGAGGACTACCACATCGAAGACGAAGACAACGAGCAGCGGCCTTTCAAGTGCATTCTGGATGTTGGGATCCGCCGAACTTGCGTGGGCCATCGAATGTGGGGAGCGCTGAAGGGTGCAGTTGATGGTGGCCTTCACATCCCTCATAGCACGAAAAACTTCCCTGGATTTAAAGCAGCAGATGAAAAGGGCGGCGAGTCCGAGTACGATGCTGAGGCTCACAAGGAGAAGATTTTCGGCAACCATGCCCGAGGCTTAGATTGTGCGTAGAGCATGTTGCAGGAAAGCTGACGTAGGTTGTCTTGGTATCCAACGCAAGGTGAAGGAGTACATGGAAATGCTGCAGGAGGAAGATCCGACAAAGTACGAAGCTCATTTCTCCAAGTACATAGAGAATGGCATCGATGCCGAGAAGATGGAGGATATGTACACAGAGGCGCACGAGAAGATTCGCGAGGATCCCGACGGAGAGAAGTCAGAAAAGAAAGACATCACCTATACGCAGGATGGGGACACCATGAAGGCCTCGGACGGCACGGATCATGTCCGCAGCCGCAAGATTTCGCTCGAGCAGCGCAGGGCCAAGGTCGCCGCCAAAATCGCTGCCGCCCAGGCAAAGATGATGGAAGAGTGAGAAGAC
>CAJNDV010014014.1:22058-47538 GCA_905221635.1 Symbiodinium sp. CCMP2456
TTTAGGGTTTAGGGCTTAGTAAGTAAGGTTCTAGGTAAGGCAAACAGGATTATCATATGTAATTGTGGGTATAGTTTCCTTACTTACTAAGTCCCTTGATCTTTTAAGTAGTGCTGTGGGTAAGGAACGGGGAGAGTATATGATGATAAGGTATTGGGGCCCGTCCGGTTACAGGCTGTATATGAGGCACTGTGAGGCCCTAAAGGTATACATAAGCCTTCACATACGGCGCAGAAGCGTTTAGGGTTTAAGGTTTAAGGTTTAATCAACACTCTTGGTACAGACTTGTGGTGCAGCACCACATCGGCGCTTCGATATCAGAATCTTTCGGTTGCTCGAAGCCTGTGCGATTGCCAGAATCAGCGTCTAAGGCTAAGGATTCTTCAACTGATCCTGCACAACACGACTGTCACCACCAAAGAGAGCATCACCCCAGGTCACAACCGATCCATCACCAAGAATGGCAGCAAACGCGCCGCTAGAGGCTTGGATCTGCTGCACATTCTTCAACTGATCATGCACAGCACGACTATCCCCGCCCTTGTCAGCATCACCCCAGGTGACAACCAATCCATCAGCATTGATGGCAGCAAAAGCAAAGCCAGACGATTGGATCTGCTGCACATTCTTCAACTGATCCTGCCGCTGCAAAGCACGACTGTCACCACCATGGTCAGCATCACCCCAGGTCACAACGGAGCCATCACCAAGAATGGCAGCGAAAGCAAAGTAAGATGCTTGGATCTGCTGCACATTCTTCAACTGATCCTGCACAACACGACTGTCACCACCAAAGAGAGCATCACCCCAGGTCACAACCGATCCATCACCAAGAATGGCAGCAAACGCGGCGTCACAGGCTTGGATCTGCTGCACATTCTTCAACTGATCCTGCACAGCACGACTGTCACCACCAAGGTCAGCATCACCCCAGGTCACAACCGATCCATCGCCAAGAATGGCAGCAAACGCGTCGCCAGAGGCTTGGATCTGTTGCACATTCTTCAACTGATCCTGCACAACACGACTGTCACCACCAAGGTCAGCATCACCCCAGGTCACAACCGATCCATCACCAAGAATGGCAGCAAACGCGCCGTCACAGGCTTGGATCTGCTGCACATTCTTCAACTGATCCTGCACAACACGACTGTCACCACCAAAGCGAGCATCACCCCAGGTCACGACGGATCCATCGCATCGAATGGCAGCAAAAGCGGCTTTTGTGGCATGGATCTGCTGCACATTCTTCAACTCATCATGCACAAGACGAAAGTCACAACCAAGGTCATCATGCTGACCCCAGGTCCCCCAGGTCACAACAGAGCCATCACCAAGAAGGGCAGCAAAAGCAAAGAAAGATGCTTGGATGTGCTGCACGTTATTCAGCCGATCCTGCACAGCACGACTGTCACCGCCATGGTAAGGATCACCCCAGGTGACAACCGATCCATCACCAAGAATGGCAGCAAAAGCGCCGCGTGTGGCTTGGACTTGAACTCTGTTTATATGCAAGGTCAGCAAGCCGCGGTCCTGCAGATTGGCACTCTTGATCGACTCGTGTACATCTAGGACGTTTCCACTGGCATCCAGCAGGCGCCCTCTTCCGACTTCGAGTGCTGTTTGTGCCCGGCGCTTCAGCGTGCCCACCTCTTCGTGGGCACCGGCCTCCACGGTGGCTTCCTTGCCACTGAGCAATCGAACTGTCACAGAAATCGGCATGAGAAGACGCGAGGGCGTCAGGTCAGCCATTGTTGGTCAGCTTGGTTGAAACAAGTTGTTCTCTACCCTAAGGCTCCTAAGAGGGTCTTGGGCTTTCTGGGGGAGGGTTTCGGCTTTGAGGGCTAGGGTTTGGGATCTCACTACAAGGGCCCAAGAGCCTTAGGGTAGTGTTGCAGAGCTTTGGCTTTGAACCTTGGCTGTCTGGCAGCAGACATCCGCATAGGGATAATCTACTGGAAGTAGAGACCGCCAAGATATAAGGATGCTCACTGTGCCGACTCCAAGGTGCATAAACTCAAGCGCAAAGGTCTTCAACCCTAAACTGGGTTGGCCTTTAAACCCTCTGAAAAATATGTATATGAAGGGTCCCTTATAAACCCAAATAGGGAAAATAGGCAATGTCCCACAATCACAGAATCCTTGCGGCTGCGGCACCTTTGCAGAATCAGGACCATTTGAGCCCTGAGACCCCTCAACCCTTAAACCCTAAACCCTAAACCCTAAACCCTAAACCCTAAACCCCTAAGACTAAACCAGCAAAAAGAAGCTCAGGAGACGCTTTGCAGGCATAAACTGCTAAGGAGCCTCATTTAAGTTACCATAATTGGGGGCATACAGCGAGGAATGGGGTTTCAATATTATCGGTTTTGGGGTTAGGGTTTAGGTAGCTTCCTAGACCCTAAACTCTGAACCTTAAACCCTACTTAAGTTCCTTAACAGCAATCCAGTAAAGCTCAGTGTTGCTGGTTATTGCTTAGGCTCAGGGCGCAGTATGGTCCAGAAGAACGATTTAGGGTTTAGGGTTTAGGTTTTAGAATTTAGGGGTTTGGCTTTAGGGTTTAGGGTTTAGGCGTTAGAGTTCCGGGTTTAGGTTTAAGGGTTTAGGGTCTAATTGCTGCATGGACTCGGCATGCTTCTGGAGGCGGAAGAAGAAAAAGAAACTCGTTTAGGACTCAGTCTACTAATTCTGCAGATGTACTGTAGGGGTCTTAACAATGAGAATAGGGCGTTCGGGTATATTCTACGACAAGTGTAAGAGCGAGCCCCAGAAGAGTACTTAATAAGCTAAGCTCCTGTATTCGAAACCTGGACAAGTATAACACCAAGCGGAAGACAACCTTTTTGTTTAAAGGCCCAGCAAAAAGGCTAGAAAAGGTTTTGAAGGGTTACTTCCATATGTATCGAGTCGAGTTTAGGGTTTAAAGCCAAAGTGTAGAGTTCCTTCCATGAATGGAGAGCAAGGCTTCCGATTTGGGGTTTCTTCCGTAAATACCGAGTAGAAGACCCTCAGGAATGAAGCAACAAAAGTCACAGGCTGCTACAAAGACTGGGTTGCTGTTTAGGAACTTATATCATAAGGAAACCATAACAAATATTCACTTTTTTTTATCACCATTTTGATAACTTAAACTAAGTTCCTTAACAGACACCCAGAAAAAAAAGCGCAGCAAAGGGTTTGGATGCTCCGGAGATGCGCGATCTGAGGCATATATAGTGTTGTTGCTGATTTCCTGGCAGGCCATACTAATTGGAGTAGGTGTTTGGGCCCGGAGTATATCATAAATACTGTATCGCTATCAAGGAACCCTAAGGAATACTATTCATGTAACTGTATGTATATATATATATATACACATACACATATGTATACATAAAGGCCCCTATATTAACCTGTGACATATGATAAGATTATGTAAACTGCAGAGCCTACGGGCTAGCTACTCAGCTACGAAGAAACCCCAACCGACCTCGTTTCTCACTCTCTTGGCCTCATATTATCTAGATTCCAGTCCCTTTTAGAGTCCTTTTCATAAGGGTGCCGTACTATATTTGGGACCTACAAGGGGACCCTAATTTAGCCCAAACACACCGTTAATGGCCATTTGGTCCTTGCAACAGACTATACGCAGACCGAATTACCTGGTAATGAGATTTCTCGGAGCCCCTTACTAAGGAATTAATCGCTTGGGGGGGTACCCTGTAGGGCCCCTACCTTTAGGGTTTAGGGTTTAGGGTTTAGGGTTTAGGGTTTAGGGTTTAGGGTTCGGGATATCTGGCCCCGAAAAGAAAGCCAGGTGCCTCCTGGAAATCCAGGAAGAAAGCCTCTGGGATGAGTCCAGGCGCGCCAATGTGCCCTCAGGGTTAGGACTTAGGCTGTAGGGTTCAGGGTTCAGGGCTTATTCCTCATAGGACTTTGGATTCAGGGCCTTGACTTTAGGGTTGTGTGTGTGTGTGTGCGCCTGTTTAGGGGTGTCGGGACTCTATAGTAAATCCTAAAAAGTTGGAAACCTGATCAAGGACAAGGATTGAGGCGTTTTTGGGCTTCCAACTTTCTATTATAAACCCTAAGTCCTAAACCCTCAACCCTAAACCCTAAACCCTAAGCACTAAACCCTCTACTGTTGAAAGGGTTTCGGTATCATCTGTTTGGATTCCGCTCTGGTCTCGCAGGGGGATCCGTGGGTTCCTTGTTTAGGACTCCTTGGCTTCCTGGTTTAGGTTCGTCTAGGGTTCAGGGTTTAGTTTAGGGTAAGGGGTAGTCTGGCTTTTCGGTCTTACGCAGTTAATGTAGGGGCCTGAAGAATTAGAACAGGGTTTTGGGGCCCATTATACCAAAATTATAGTGAGGAACCCCCAAAATACTATACCCTAAACCCTCAACCCTAAACCCTAAACAGCGCTTTGAAGGTTCGAGGTTCGGTTCTGCAGGGTCGCTTCATCGGACCTTTCGGGCGTAGGGAACGGCTCCTTACCTTACCCTAAGGGTCCAAGTACCCAAATAGTAGGGTTTCAAGGTCCAAAAACCATTCAGAGTATGGATTTTGGGACCTAAAACCTTACTATTCGGGTACTCGGACCCTCTGGGTTAGTGGGTTTAGGGTGAGTTCATAGGCACGAAAAAGTGTACACTTTCAGTTCTATAAGGGGTCGGGTCATCCCAAAAAGCTTAAAATTTACTCATCCAGCTACTAAGTTCGTGGCCTTGTGGGACAACTGGCCCGCGTCCAGATAGGATCAGCTTCTGCGGCAGCTCAGCAGGGGAGACCACAAATTCACCGTAAACCCTAAACCCTTACACCCTAAAGCCCCAAGCAGTGGCTTAAACCAAAAGCTCCGAGCTCTAGAACCCGGGAATCACACCCTAGCGACCTGGAACATCCCGCCACATAACATGCCAACACCCTCAACCCTCAGGGTTTAGGGTTTAGAGTTTAGGGGCATCAAAACCCTAAACCCACCCAAATCCCAAACCCTATGATTTATTTCGATCCTTCCGAAGGTTCTATAAACCCTAAACCCTCAACCCTCAACCCTCAACCCTAAACCCTAAACCTTTATGTTATCTTCCACCACGCAGGTCTTGGGAACCCCGCCCATGGTTCGAACGTCTGACAGCCTCCTCGCCAGCACCTTGGAGCTTCCAATTTTCAAGGACTTTGGGTCCCACCTTTACAGGGTTTAGGTTAGGGTTTAGGGTTTAGGGTTTAGGGTTTAGGGTTTAGGGTTTAGGGTTTAGGGTTTAGGGTTTAGGGGCATAATATCCAAGGACTTTAGGAGGGACCCCTAATAGGGACCCTTAATCCCGTTACCTTAAATAACCATTGTATAGTCCTTATATACCCCTTATATAGCCAGGTAGTCTCCATAGTAACCCCAATAACCTACAAGGGTCCCTATTAGGGGTGCCTCCTATTGTCCCTTAACTATTTTCGAAGGTTGAGACCATGAGCCTCTGAAAGCTTTCAAACCCTAAACCACTAGGTCCCTTATACCCCAAAGCCCAAAACGATAAACACCCAAACCCTAAAACCTAAAATCCTAAACCCTGAACCCTAAACAGGATTAAACACAAAGCCCTATAGTGTCTAAGGTTGGAACCATGGGACCTTAATTGTGGGTTCCTCCTGATTGGCTTATTATGCCTTAACCCACCAAAACCTACCTTTTCTGTAGTGTCCCGAAACAATTAATCTGCTTTTGGGGCTTAAGGAATAGAATTTATAATAAGAGCCTAAAAAAAAAGCTGGTTGGGTAGGTTAAGGCCTAACCTTATGTGCTCAGCAAGGTCCCTAGACATCGGGTGGGGGCTTAGGGGGTTTAGGCTTTGTTTGGGGCTTGGGGGTGGGGGATTAGGGTTCAGGGGGTTTAGGGTTTAGGGTTTAGGGTTTAGGGTTCAGGGTTTAGGGTTTAGGGTTTAGGGTTTAGGGTTTAGGGTCTAGGGGGTTTAGGGTTCAAGTTGTTTCGGCTTTGGGGTCTGTAGGGGTTCGAGTTTACGAGTTAGAGCTTAGACTGTTGGCTTCGGAGTGTGGCTGAAGGGCATCCTTGAAAACACTGCACCACCTTTTCCTATGGAATGCCTGGATCAGGTTTTTGGGGGTGAGGATTGAAAATTTCAGAGAGTGTGAGGTGAGGGTTTTTCTCTTTGGGATTCAAGACTGACGGCTTACGGTGCAAGTCTTTATCCTAAACCCTAAATCAGGCTTCGTGGATTCGGAATGCATGCAGGCCTTAAGCCCTAAACCAGGCCCAAGTTTAGGGCTTGGGGTTTGTAGGGTTTAACGGTTTAGGCCTTTCCATAAGGGTCCAAGTACCCAAATAGTAGGGTTTCAAAGTCCAGAAACCATTCAGACTATGGATTCTGGGACCTGAAACCTCACTATTTGGGTACTCGGACCCTCTTGGTTTGGGTTTAGGGTTTATTTTCAGGTTTGTAGCATACAACCAAGTGTCCTAGACCGTCTGCCCAGTCACTTCTGCAGTTGACGGGTACACGCCACGTTTGAACCAAACCGGGTACCCATTCATTGGTAGCCTTCAACTCGACTTCCAATACCCTAGAGTCCTAAAGACTGAAAGATGAAATGACCCTAAAGTGCAGAGGCCCTACACCCTTGTAGGGTTTAGGGTAAGGGTTTAGGGTTTAGTAGTATGAACCCCTGTATGGTAGTTGAGCCAAACCCTTGTAGGGTACATTTCGCGGATGCGATAGTCTTGCCCCTGGCCGGGTCAGCGAGTGGCAGTCTAGGGCTGAGGGAGGCGTTCAGGGTTTAGGGGTTTAGGGTTTAGGGTTCAGGATTTAGGGGTTTAGGGTTTAGGGGTTAGGATTTAATGTTTAGGGTCACCTCAGAGGGCGAAGCATCCCATGACTTGCGTATCCTGGCAAGGTCCTCGCCTTTGCCTGAGCGATGTTGCCAGGAACTACTCCAGGACGACCACTTGCAGAGTTTTGCTGATTCATCTCTCGCGCAAAGCCTTAAACCCAAAGCCCTAGAGCGAAAGGCCGGGAATCTAAGAACCCAGGAAGCCAGGAAGGTAAGGCCACATGTTGTGCTTCAGCTGTGGCCCTGCGCCCGTAGACACCCTAAATACGATTATCTGCCCTCTAATAAGACCTAAACCTCCTAGACCCCGAAGCGTAAAACCTAAACCATGAACCCCTAAAGCCCTAAACTGACCTTTAAGGTTGAGCCAAAGCTGCCGTAGTCCGGGTCACTTGTCCAAGGCTGGCGAGCAGCGGAGTCCTTGCGCGCCCAAAAAGCGCGGAAAGTAGGGTTCAGGGTTTTTCCGATTTGGGGTTTAGGATTTAGGGTTAATGTTTACATTAATTTTGGCTTAATAAGTATGGTAGGGTTTCCGTGCCGAGGGTTTGGCACAAGAGCTTTATGTGGGAGTTTACAGGGGGTTTAAATGATTTTCGGTATGGGGAGCTTCATAAGTTCGAATAGGGAGTTGTCTATGACAGTTGTAAACTACAGGAACAAACAAATCCGAAAGGAATAAATAAACAAGCTGGCAAACATTCAGGCATCTAGTCTAAAGTTAGGGTTTCACGGTTTATGGTTCTTTGTGTTAAGGCATGTTAGGGCTTCAGGGTTTAGGGCCTCCGAGCTGACTATTGGCATGTGGTTGTGTCCAGATAATCAAAATAGACTTAAACCCTAAGCACCCTAAATCGAGACCCCCAACTTGACCCAGAGAGCCCAATACCCCCTAATTTGAATATACTATTTGGGCACGTGCACCCTTAGGCATACTATGACGATTTGAAGCCCATATTCCTTGCTTTTAAAACAAGTAGTATTGGCCCCTCCCGTAGGCGGATCCTAACAAGTTTCGCTTCAAACTCTGATTTCAAAGACCCGTAGAGCCCTAGACCCCATTGCCCTAAACCAAAATCTCGAAACCCCAAAGCCCCCCCCCTAAACCCCTAAACCCTAAAAACTTCAAACCCTGCACCCCTAGACCCCCACACACCTAAAACAAAAAAACCCAAAACACCCCTGAGCCGAAAAGCTTCAAGCCCCAAGCCCTTTTCAAGAGCCCGTTCTGCCAACGAATGCTCTGGATTGATAGGGTTTAGGGTTTAGGGTTTAGGGAATCTGGAGTTTTGTGGGTTCGCTGAAACCTGGTCGGGCGTACCCTAAGGGTCCAAAGGACCTCATAATCATGTACTTGGGTTACGGCTAGTAGTGTTGTAGGTTGGTATATATTCAGGAAATTATATGATTTTTAAATAACCCTAAACCCTAAACCGTTGGGGATTGAGGTTGACTGTGGGGATTTATCCCGAAGGGTAAGCAACGGTTAAGGTTTAGGGTTTAGGGTTTAGGGTTTTGGGGTTTAGGGATCAGACCGGGTCTATAGAAGAAAAGAGGGAGCCCGGAACCTGCAAATTTCAAAACTCTAAAGCCCTAATGTGGCACAAACGACCCCGCACCCACCCGCCACCTAAACCCTAAACCCGAGACCCGGGTTGGGGGTGGGGACGGAAATGAGCTCTTTCGAAGGGTGTGCAGCTGGTGAGGCAGTTACAGTAGTAGTACACTAGTAGTACAGTAGTACGGTAGTGGCTAGTACCTTAGAAGCACAGTAGTGGTACAGCACGAGGGTTTAGTGGCACCTAGTTCTGTTTAGCAGGGCTTGGGGATCCCAGCAGCTAGAAACCAGTCACCAAGCCCCGATCACTCCACGATAACGACCCCTAAACCCTAAACCCTAAACCCTGAACCCTGAACCCTAAACCCTAAACCCTAAACCCTAAACCCTGAACCCTAAACCCTAAACCAAAGATTTAAAACCATCCATTTGGAAGAACTCTGTCCTCCAACCTAAGGTCCCTAGGGCTAGTCAAGTAGTAGTACAGTACAGTGGCTAAGGCTCCATGAGCCTACATCGTGCTCAGTCCTTGAAGTACGTATGTAGGAATCCTAAACCCCTAAACCCTAAACCCTGAACCCTGAACCCTAAACCCTAAACCCTTAACTCTGAACCCTGAACCCTAAACCATAACCCCGCTCAAGGCCGATGCATATAATGCATGGGTACGTGGAGGCCAAGCCGTTCGAGCGTCCAGAATCTCCTAGCCACCCAAAACTCCTCAACCTCTGACCCCTAAACCCATATCCCTAAACCCTAAGCCCTAAACCCTAAACCCTAAACCCCTGAACCCTAAACCTCGAAACCCTGCTGAACGCCTAAACCGAAAACCAAAACCCCTAAGCCCTTGACGGTCATGACTTGGCGTCACAAACCCGAAATCCAAAAATCAAAAAAGTCCTTGACACCTTGCATAAATCACAATTGATCCCGGCAACCCTACAGCCCCCAGCCGTTTTGCCCAGGGTCAACTGCTGTCTGTCATTCTGGAAGTTACTGAGGTTTTGGTACACATTGCTGAGCAGCTCCTGGTGGTGCAAGCGAAGTGTTCGGGCATGTAGCTTTGGGGGTCGAGGGCTGAGGGCTTATATGGTAGGTCAACCACCTTTAGCTTTGCGGTTTCACATATATATATATATATATACCCTGAGGGTCCGAGTGCTCAACTGTTGACACATCAGACAAAAAGATGCTTAGGATGGAATTAGGCTCAGGAGTGGTTTCAGATTCTAAAAGCATGCTCGGGATGGTTTTGCGACAGCCACAGCATCTGAGCATCAAAGATTATCGTTGCATTGCAGCATCGTTGAGCATCAAGTCTATCGTTTCAACTTGTGTGTTAGAGCTATAGCCGATGCGAGTAGTGTTCGATGTGTTCGATAGCTGGTTCTATGCAGATCCTTATATATACGCTGTGCCCTAATTTGTAATTAATGCTGAAAGCCTCGCTCCTGTTTGCAAAACGCAATGGTAACTCGAAACGAGGTGCATCTCCCCAGCTGTGCACCGCTCTGTGATCATTTGTCGCTGGTGCACGGGCTTCACGTGTTTGCAGTGCTGTGGTGTATGCAGGCTTTTTTCAGCTTTGGACTTGCATGGGGCCCCAGGCTAGGTGCTTTAGGACTCTATATCATGCTCAGCTCTGGTTAGGGCTTCCAGCTCTAAGGGCTTGCTCAGCTCTAGTTAGGGCTTCCAGCTCTAAAGGGCTTCTCCTCTAGTTAGGGCTTCCAGCTCTAATAGGGCTTCTCCACAGAACCGTAGTCATGGCTGATGTGCCTCCGCTCGAACGCAAGTTCACTCAGCCGATGAAGTACTACCTCTCTGATCCTTGGATCTTGAATAATTATCATACATGTCCAGTGCCATAGGCTTCACAAGACTTTCCCAACAACCCGCCAATCAGGAGAGTGCCGAACGGATTGCCGACGGATTTCGTCCTTATCTGGAGAAGCATCTTGTGCAGCTCCGGAATGATGACGTGGCTCGCTATTTTTTGAGATCCGTTGCACATGCACATGTGGGGACAAGTGTCTTTATTCGGAATAATTTTCAACTCGAGGTGAAAGCTATCACGAAAAGCAGTGAGGAAAGCTCCGGCACAAAGGTTGGATTCGAGTGTGTGTGTGTGGGGGGCAAGGGGTGCGAAAAGCTGCGATGTTAAATAGGCGAGTCGAGCGATAATCTATTGCCTGGTAAGGTCTGCGACGCTGATTTCCACTTGAATTATGAACTGCTGAAAGCATTCATCGTGAGAGCCATCACGCCGGAGGGAATCCCCAGCCTCACCGACTTCAAGGCTTTCGCAAATAAATAAACATGGCAGCCTCAACATGTCTCCAACCGTTTTAACGACATTAGCGCCGCTACAGGTCGCCTTGGTCCACCTGTCCTGCACACTCGCCCTCCACCCCGGGGTGAGGGCCCGGGGCGGAAAACAAATCGTGAAGGAGCCTTCAACATCGCACTGCGAGTGCTGTATTTTGCTTCTAACCTGCTGTTATAAGTTTTGCAATTTGTCAGGACTGGTCCTACCAGCAGGCCGGAAAGTTCAGGGCCATCATGGCCCAGTTGTCCAGGGTTACTCGGCGAACCCTGGACGCGAAGTGCCTCGATGCTATGATCAGTTTAAAACCGCAGGCGAGACCTTTATACCAATATTAATAGAACCCGCTATATAGCTACCTACATATATGATTTATCGTTACTACTGCTATGTCGTCGCCCTAAATTTCCTAATCACCCTGAAACCCTGCCCTAACCCTTGATCCCGAAACCCCGAAAAACACACGCAAACCAATCATGATCAGGTCCAGGAGGACAAAAGTCCTTAAAAAGCTGTTCGCAGCGAAGATGGGCTGGATCAATGACGACGGCGAGTTGCTGCATGCTTTAGAGGAGCACTGGCCGCGATTTGGGTGGGGTACATGTCTAGCGATTTCGGGTACATGTCTATAAGCTACAGCAGTCTGCCCTGCTCCCCTTTCTCTTTTCGACGATCGCAGTACTTCGCATCTGATCAACTCCATGAGGCCCCGGAGGTCGCCGATGAGCCTGAGGATGCCGATGACCACACCCCCCAGACGCCCGACGATGCTGATATTGTTCCCCGAAGCCTAGAGGCTGCCACTAGGCTTGAGCTTCAATCAGTATACAGCGACTTAATTCAAACATATGTTAATGAGCATACCGTGCCAACTTTCAAGGACTTGGATCGCGAGATGCACCGCCTCCTATCGACTCAGTCGCTCAGCAAGGATGGAGAAGACCTCACGGGCTGTGCTGCCCCCTGTGTCGCTAGGCTGATTATTATTATAATAACGGTGACGATGACCATGCTCATGGTGATGGTTTCCTAGCTAGCTGGGAATCTCAGGATCTGCCACCTGAAACGTTGATGTCTATTATGGAGATGGGGAGCGACGATGAAGACTTTGCAGGGCCCGACGCTGCTTGATTTAATAACTATATTTGCATCGTTGGCAGCACCCAGGTTTGCACGTCTACAGTGGCTTGAGCTAGCTAGTGTACCACCCCTTGGCCAAGGATGTGCCACATCCGTCGGAAGTTCTGACGGCCGAGGAAATGGAGGAGTTTGAGGCACACGCCCAGAACCCCTAAACTTTTCAAACCGATGAGCCCTCAAAATCCGGAACCCCTCAACTTATCTTTTCAAACCAATGAGCCCTGTAATTCCGGAACCCCTGAACTTGTCAAGCCAACGAGCCCCCAAAAGCTAGGCCCAGAAACCGCCCAATTAGATACGCAGCGAGGCCGAAGTTCGTCTCCACGAGACGACGAAGCAGATGCCGAAAGTGACCTGCAAGCAAGCTAGTTGGGCTTAAGGCCTAAACCGCGGACCCTCAAACCCCAAACCCTAAAGACTTAAACCCAAGACCCCTCGACCCTAAACCCTAAGCCTCAAACCCCAAACCCTAAAGACTTATAACCCAATAAGCCCCCTCGACCCTAAACCCTAAAGGTTAGAATTAATCTTCGAAGATCTAGCCCCTTACGGTATACTAGTCGTCGTTCTTATTGCACAAGTATATTTAAATTTTTATGCATCCTAGGCATACTTGACTTGTGATTTTATTTGTCGACGACACTATATTGCATTTCAACTTTTGAGTTCAGAATTCAGGATCGGAAACCACTGGTGCCTTCTATGCCGGATCTGCCAGCTGAGCTAAGCGAGCTTCTTAATACCGTCGTTGGCGAGGACATCGATGCAAACCCCACCCTCACGAAGCAAAGGCAGGTCAAGGCAGAAGAGATAATGAAGGCCAGGGAATAATGCAATACAACAATTGTGGAAGTATATAGTGCTGGCATTTTTTCATCACACGGTGTGCAGGCGGCTGCTGCTAAGGCAAAGGGCGGCAAGGGCAAGGGTGGAGGCAAGCTGAAGCGAAAGCTGTCAGTGATCGCAGATGACAAGAGTTTGTCTACGCCACCGGGGTCCGTGAAGGAGGCGCCAGGCAGTGACCCGCTTCAGAAGAAGCCCAGGGGCCCACGAAAGGGAAAGGGGAAAGGCTTTAAAAAGGAAAAGCTGGTGGAGTCGGTGGACAAGCCAGAGTCCACAGACAAGGGTGAGCAGGAGTCAGTGGACAAGCCGGAGTCCGCAGACAAGGGTGAGCAGCAGGAGTCAGTGGACAAGCCAGAGTCCGCAGACAAGGGTGAGCAGGACGAGCAGGAGTCGGTGGACAAGCCAGAGGAGTCCGCAGACAAGGGTGAGCAGGACGACCAGGAGTCGGTGGACAAGCCCGCAGACAAGGGTGAGCAGGACGAGCCAGAGGAGAAGGAAGCCGGAAAGGAGGCGGCCAAACTGAAGTCCCGGGCCGTGGCAGACCGGAACCTGGCCACAGTCAGGTCGTTGGCCTCCAAGCATCCGGACTTGCAGCCACAGCTTGGGTTTGCCGGCAAGAGACTAGGCTAGATAATGAGCCATCTTGACCATGACAGTTCATGCTGGAGGTTTCATCTTGCGACTGTACTAGCAGTAGCAACCTGAGGAGCTATACCGTTTGGCCTCCTCGTGGCGAAGTGGACAACCCCGAGATCAACCCCATCACCGTTGCTTTGTACACCCCCTGCTTCTATGTGCAGCGATGTGTCAAGAAAGACAGTGCCGCTGCATATGGTGCAACTTGACTAGTAATGTAGTATGTACACTCATGCCAACAACACTAGAAAGCACGATCATGGTACACATCGTTGTTTTACAACTGCCTCCCAGGTGAAAGTGGACAAGAAAGGCGGCTCCACGGTGTCGTGGTTGAAGCACAGAGGTGCCTCCCGAGCGCCACTGGTCGGCAAATTCATTTATTATTGCTTGAGATTGCGAGCATGACATGTTAGCATGTCTTGCGAACTAGCTAGAGATACCAGCTTCAGAATCCAAGATGGCTCTTGGCCACCTTCCTAGCCGGGTGGCATGGAGATGTGGACCCGGTCGACAGCGATATCAATGATGATGATCATGATGCTTGGTTGCATCTTTGACTGTTCCCCCGCATATATTAATAGGCTTTGCTTGTAATTCGAGTTCGCTTACCCTAAACCCTAAACCCTGAACCCTAGTTTAATTATAACACTTATTATAGCAAACAATTAAGTAAACAAACATAATATTAGCGAGAAATCTGAGCCTGAGATATGTGTATAGCATGCACATAGCATGTTCCCTTTGTCATCTGATTCAGGGCAGGGTATTGTTGGGGGAAACATGTAATCCTGGAGCTCGACCTTAATAAGTATGGCTACAATCAACAGTCAACCTAAACCCTAAACCCTTGTCGCCGGAGTTTGGAGATTTCTTTGAGCTTTATGTGATCATGAGCCTTAAACAAGTAAGCTTGTGATCTACAGTATATGGCTTTCGGTGTCCAGGTGGCAAGAATCTACACGCTTACAAGGCCAGGCCTAGCTGTACTTGTCATCAACTTTCGGTGTAGCCTTCAGGGCAGGAGTCAATGCTCGGTTGGGGGGTTTAGGGGTTTAGGGGTTTAGGGGTCTAGGGTTAATGTTTAGGGGTCATAAGCTTAAGGTATAAGGGCCCCATCCAACCCTTTTGTTTCCCACGCCCCTCGTCGCCACTCCATGTCCAGGATGCTCCACGCAAGAAGACGAGGACGATGTAAATGGCTCCGAGTTCCTGACATCGCAAAGCTTCGAACTTTTCAGGTTTATCCTGGGCATCTAGGGCTGATTGATGTGCTGGGCAGTGCAGGGATCGTGTAGCTAGCATAGTTGCACATTATAACAGCTTGCTACGGCTGGGTTCTTCTTATGCTTCGGCTTCAGACACACGGTAGCACTTGATTCCGAACTGCCTTCGCAACAGATTGGCCGCCGGTACCAGGATGTTGATATTTCAACATCTATCCGGATCTAGGTCTTGGCTGCCAGTTTAACCGCTTCTTAGGCTTGAGCTTAGAAGGGTTCATAACTCTAGCCTGTTTCTACACCGAGCCTCCCCTGGGTACAGATAATCTCTAGATCTAGGCTAGATCTTATTGGGTCTATAGTATACCTGGATACCCGTGCTGTGTACATATAGTCTACTGTACTACTGGGTAGCTTGGGTAGTAGATAGGGTTTCTCATACTTGAGTGAAGCCTAAGACTGTGGTGGCAGTAAATTTGAGCATTGGAAAATTCAATGCAGCCTTGAGAAGCATTTTCGCAACGATCCCCGAAAGTGGATGAAAATCTCACCGTCGAAACTCTGTGGATTGGAGCTTCTGATGTGCTTGAGTGCACTTGTTGCCCGGCCACTGCAAACTCAGTGGCTCAATGTCTTGAAGATCTGCTGTCAACATAGTTACACTGCAATACAGCGGGTCTGTAGGATCGGAGCAAGTAGCGGCTTTACGGGTTGCACCAGGCCACGCAGACCATGTCTGCCAACCAGATGGCCAGATTCGAAGGGTCATCTCCAGGCCTCACGGGTGTGTGTACGTGTGTGTGTGTGTGTCTGTGTGTGTGTAAGTGTGTGTGTGTGTGTCTCTACGTTTGTTTGCTCGTCGGGGATTGGCTTCGCAAACTAGACTTGTTTTAATTTGGAGGCAGTGTATAATACACTGATATATGTATACACCAATTAAGTTGCGGGGTGGCTAGAACAACAATGCAGTTTAGGAAGTTATCAGGCCTGTGATTATAGACCATTTTCGGTTGTCATCGACTGACGAGTATCATGAGAATGATGCTTATGATGAAGCTGCATGGCATATTCTGCTGATGATGAGGATCATGATATTCTACTAGAGCGATGAGATGATACTGACGATGGTTATAGGTGATGATGACGATCATGGGGATGCACTATGATGATGGCGATGTTGTGATAGTGATGATGATGATGATGATGCATCCTGATATGATGATGGCAATGATGAAGATATCCCAAGATGATGACAGGTACATCACTAGAGCCTTAGATAGTTCGAGCCTGGAGGCCTTCACACCCTCAAACCTCAGAGGTTCCAAACCCCGACACACCAAACCCACACATCCCTGAAGCCTGAAAACCGAAACTTACCCTAAGACCTGAACCTACACGTACCCTAAGACCCGAAGCCAACCCTACACTTACCCTAAGACCTGAAGCCCTGAAGGCTTAATTCCTAAACTTATGATATGCTAGCTTAGTCTACAGTGGCAGAACAATGCCATGTGCAGTCTAGTTATTAACGAATCGAGCTCCAGCTCCAACCATCCAAGAACTACGCAGCCACAACCACCGAATCAATAATTATATATGTGATGGTATTGAAAAACCCAGGATCAAAGGGACGATGAAGATCTGCCCGATGGAGTCGCCAGTCGATCAGTGTGTGCCTTGGTTCGCGAGCTGCTTCTTATGTTCAGACCTCGGGCTTAGGTGCTTCTAAGGGCTTTAGGAGGAGGGGTTAACACGGAGACTACCTGGCTATTTATGTAAGGGTTTATATAAAGACTACACAATAATCAATGGTTATTTAGTAATGGGATTAAGGGTCCCTCTTAGGGGTCTCTCCTAGATTGCCTTGGGGCTTGGGGATCGTGGTACAGACTTCAGTCGCTACCAGATGTACAGGCATAGTGCTAGTGGCACGGTTACTTCGTGAGCATGATTGACACTGACTTCAGGGTTCATGGTTCCAGATAGAGTAAGCCCCAGGCTGAAATCGTCCTTCAACAAGTCACCCATCCCAAAACCCCGCAATCCTAAAGCCTTGTAATAACAAGAAGCACCCTGCCTCAAACCCAGAAAACCTGCAACTCGAGTTCGAACCCCAGACCCTCGTCCTAACTCGGAGATCAATTCTCGGTACCCAATACCAGAGCCTGTGCAAATCATATAATTAGTGCCAAAGTCATCAAAGCCTATACATGGCCCACCCTCTCTGTAGCTAAGTCCCACCTGGTAGGCTCCACTTCCCGAAGCCCTTAACCGCAATGATCCTGATCCTTACCCCATATTGGATCCGACCCTGACTCGACCATTTACTTTAAAACAAAAAACATGAACCGAGCCCGGAGGTTCGGTGGAGAATTGCAAATCAGGGTCGATTGCAAGGCCGTGGCTTAGGTAATGGTTTAGAGTCCTAAGGTTTTGGGCCCGAGTGGGAGTTCAGGCCAGGGTTTAATTAATAGGATTACAAATTTAAAGAAGGCCGGTGTGCAGGCTTTGGTTTAGGGGCTGCTATTTGCTGCAGGTTGCATATCGTATACAGTATTCAGAAAATATACTACACCGGAACTACATTTAATAGCTATATTATACGCTAGGCTTTTGGTTCAGGAGTTGCTTCGCCGGATTTTCCTAAGATGTTGGGGTCTGGGTTTCCTGGTTTACTTGCTAGGAGTGGTAAGTTTCGGCCAGGGAAGAAGTGTTGGCCTGCAGGGTTCCGGGTTTCATAGGACACAATAACTAGTACGTGGCAGAGCCAGGAGTTTGCTCTAGCTAGCTAGTTATATATAGTCCCTGCAACTGGGTATAATAGTTTTGCTTGTATGCAATAAGTATAGTGGGCCCCAATTATATAGCTTTAAACCGAAACCTTAAAACCTGTAAACCCAGATACAAGGACCCAAGGGTTTAGGGCTAGTCGCCTAAGTGTGCCTAGGAGAGATGGGTTTCGGCTAGATGCATGGCTTTCAAACTTTCTGAGGAATGCGGGTTTCGGATAGGTACCGGTGCAGTTCGAATCGGGGTACCATCTAGGTCCCGGTCTAATTTATAGTCGGTTCGAGCATAGTATGGGGTAGAACAGGTGTTGGTACTAGTGTGGGGAGGAAATGGCAGAAGCTTCTTAAGGTAAGTTGGTGAGGCAAACTAGTAGGTGGGTAGGTTGATAGGTAGGTAGATCACTAGCTAGCTATATCGGCAGGGTAGGTGGAAGGCATTTCTGTAGCTAGGTCGGTAGGTCGGCAGGATAGGAGGTGACTGCACTGTTGATCTCCTGACTGAGTTGAATTGGAAGACTCGAAAGAGCTTGGCACGAGCTGGTCGAGTTTATCGGACCGAACCAGCTTTGGGCGGACACGTGTGACAGCTCTTCGCTGTTTCACGTCGCAATCGCAGTCGTCCGTCGCTATCACAGTTTACTCCGTCGACGTCGCGACCGCCATTATCAACCCAGCCGACAGGGGCTGAGCAGATTTCCGCGGTTGCGGAGAAGTGAGCCACTGCTGGCACCTGATCTTGAAGATGAAGCACCACCCGTCCGAATCCGGGCATTGCCACCTCGCCCTTCCCACCCCTCGCCCAATTGCCTGAGCTTATAGGATCCATGCATCTAATAATTCCGTCTCTAAGCCCTAGACTGTATATCTCAAGCTTAAGGACAAAAATGTCGAAGAATTGAATAATAGTATAAGGGTCCAAAGGACCCAATAATAGGGTACGTTCGTTTCGGATGGTATTTATCGAGGGTTGATACTTGGCCATGGGAGAGTATATGATTATTAGGTACTTGGACCCTGAGGGATTGCTTCTACTATAGTAGTGCTGGAACCCAGCTGTAGAAGTTGCCACAAACCCTGATCCATGAGCCCTGCAGCTAAAATATAGCTAAAGCGCCAGGCCAGTTGTAGAGTATGTTTACTGGAACCCTAAGACCCAACCCTAAAGCTGAAGCCCTTAACCTTAAGTGCCAAGCCCAGAACGGCGAAACCCTCTTGGTGCCAGCTGGGCCACAAAGCTTGTTGATCGATGTGGTGAATTTAGCCTGGATCTAAGCCGAAGTCATGATTAGCCATGTTACTGGGCGATTACAGAAAAAAAAACCTAAGCCCCCGAAACCCCCAAACCCCCTAAACCCCCAAAACCCCCAAATCCCTAAACCCCCAAAACCCCTAAACCCCCGAATCCCTAAACCCCCAAATCCCTAAACCCCCGAAACCCCTAAACCCCCTAAACCCCCAAATCCCAAAACCCCCGAAACCCCTAAACCCCCTAAACCCCCAAATCCCAAAGCCCCCAAATCCCTAAATCCTTAAACCCCCCAGAGCCGAGGCCCGGAGACCCGCAAGCCCCTATAGTGCCGGGGCCTTTACTTAGTCCTCCAGTATACCCACCCCTACTTCATAAGACTGTGCGAAATCCCCCTTAAAGTAAAAAAACCCTACCTAAACCCTAAACCCTAAACCCTACACCCTAAAGCCTAAACCCTAAACCCTAAACCCTTAACCTAATATTAATATTGGCCAGCATCCCCCGCTGCAGGCGGCAACATCGCATACCAGCTTCGGCAGAGGCTGCTGGATCGTGTGCCGCCCCGACAGGCGGTGCCAAGCTGCAATTACCTGCAATTGTTCGATAGGGTTACTTTGTAGCTATAGGCTAGGCCGAAGGTGATATGCTGATATGGACCAAGGTTCCGAGGATGAATGGTTGTGACGATGTTTGAGTGAGGCAGGCTAGAGCTACCGAGCATACTAGGACTGAGTTCCACCCAGAAGCCGAAGCTTTGGATATCGATTCTTGTACTTGTTTAATTTAATTTGTTGTACCAACCCAGCTACCTAGACACATTCCCCATTCTTAAAGGTCCTCCCGGTAGGTACCTGCTATCGCTATACGTAGTAGATATTCAGAACCGAACTAATGTGTCGGTGTCGCCTGGGTCGAGATATAGCTGCCATCGATCGATGTGCCTCAGGCTGATGCATTGCCATTGCAATCGGTGCACTCGAATAGTAGGCATAAATACTTGGACTTAAGTATAGATAGTTTAAGCCTCGGGACATAGGGTTAGCTTAGGGTACCGGGTAGGCTTAATTAACAAGGCTAAACAGAATAGAATTCACGAGATATATGCTATATATACGTATACTATAATATTAGATATACGACGGTATATGCAGGGAGATACAGTATTTGAAAATAAGATTAATATATATATATATATATGTAATTAATGCTTTTTCTGGTCAAGAACCCAAAATAATTAGAACGACGATTAGGGCTGGGCCTAGGGTTATAGGGTACGGGTACGGGACCCGGGTAGTTTATGCTTTAATAGCTATGGGCATGGGTGATTGTACATGTGGGCCTAGCACGATTAGGGCTGTGCCTAGGGTTATAGCTATAGGGTTTGGTCTCAGGGTAAGGCTACAGCGATTTGGGTCAATCTGGGTTAGAGGTCCTGAAGATTAAAGCCTGATTGCTGATGGTCTGCAGCAGCTCTGGCCTAGGGAGCTAGAGACCACGTTGGCGAAAATAGGATTTGCTCTGCTGCAGCACGTAGACACCGGATCATTGTCGGCTTGTTCTATGATTCATGAATGTTCGAGTCTTCGTCTGGTACATTAGACAGCTTGCTTGCAGAACCCCGCCGAAAAACCATTCATGGTAGGTTCCTGAGTTATCAACATATATGGTTTCAGAATATTTTTCTTAAGTAAATATAAAATATAGACACATATAGGCGTAACTTGGCGTAACTTTGCCGTAACTTTACGCCCCCAAAAACCATGCCACATAAGGTCTTTGAGCATATAGGCGTAACTTCCCGTAACTCCCCGTAACTTTCCGTAACTACCTGTAATTCGTGCCCGCTGCCCTTTGTGCCGAAACCCTTCAGGGATAGGTTTTTCTCAAAGGCCAGCCTGCTCTGGCTTCTTGGTAGCTTGGGTCGAGATATAGTCACGCCGAGCTTAAGCAAAAGTGCTCGCAGCGAGCCGTATCCTGCTGCGAAGAATCCGCCTTCGAAGCTGCCCCGGGTGTCTTGGGTGTAAATAAGGGCTCAAGTACTTATTTGAGGTTTTACGTACCCACTAATAGGCCCCCAAATCCAATAATAATTAATGGGTACTTTGTCCCTTAGGTGTAATTATCCCAATATTTTAATAATATGTCTAGGGTGTGCTACAGCTTATGAAGAATCGAACTTGTGCCCAGGCTCCGTCCAGATCTCTCTCTGGTGTGGACCTGTGTGTGGACGAGGAGGTCGCAGCAGCTTTGAGAGGAGGCAAATAACGAGTTCCGGGTGGCTACACAATACTAATTACAGTTATAACATAAGATCTAGAGTAATGAATGCGGCCAAATAACAATCTATCTCCGGAAATGCACCCTGCTAGGCAAGACTCCTCGCTCTAGGACAGCTACTACTCCTACTCCGGCAAGGGCGCCTGGAACAATACCCGGACCCCAGGGTGCTGGTACCATGCCAAAGACAGCAAAGCTCTTGCATGGGACACCAATCAAGAGCCCTCCTATGAAGAGAACCAAGTCGAATCCTGTTCGGAAAGACAGCGAGATCTCAATCGCAAGTTCGTCGGGGAAGCCTCCCCAGCGGCCCCCTTCTACGAAAGGATGCCTGCCTGCTTAAGTCTAACTGTTCCTAGCTTCGGGGTCATTGTGTCGGTTGGAGTACGATCTGTATATTTAAAGAGTAAATCTAGCCCAAGCTAAGGTGAAGTTTATTTTAATATTCTATTTATAATATCTAGGCACCTATAGATATGATAAGTATACCATGTCGTATATATAAGCTGCCATTTATGTTCGCATTATTATGTAGCTACACATATGACCAGCTATAGAATGCAAGCCATGTTTGTCGAAGTCTAGTACTAGTGTGCTAGCATGCATGCATGTATATATATATATACATATGTACACATGCATGTATATAGAAATAGTACCACGTGTGTGTACATGTTCCTGGCCAGTAGCTCTCTAGATCTAGCATTATATATATATATGTATACTTATAATTATATATATATACATACATACATATATATATATATATATATATATTTAAATCATGGTACACGCATGATCCTTAATCATATGATATCGATGATGATATATGATCATGACCATGCACACGTACAACAAGCAGCAGTGTACTTGCTGGCCTAAGGAGTGAAGCACATGGATACACAATCGACGGTTCCCTGGGTAGGAACGGACTCGCCAGATGGTGTTTGCACCTTGGTGCTTGCTGACCTTTTGGAACTGTCGAAGGATGAGATGGGAAAAAATCTGTTCCTGGACAGCCTCAGGCTGGGCCCTGGTGCATCCTGTTTCCGTGAGTTTGTGTTGAATGCCTTTGTTGATGACGAGATGCTGCTGCTGGCGGATGCTGCAAGTCAGGCGAAGGGCCTGGACAAACTGCAGCATGTCTACCGTGTAACGGTAGAGCTCGTGAAGGATGCTAAAGACAAAGCTCGGGTGTGGGAACACTTCAATACCGAGGGCTACGAGAAGGTTAAGGCATCCGCAGAGTTGTCGGTGGCAAGGGTCAAGGATTTGACCGCCAAGGATCCAGATCAGAGCAAAGCCGAAAAACAACGAGCAAAGGCAGACATGTGGCTGAGGAGGGAAGTAGCTGCACTTGACAAACGAAAGGCGGACCTGAGCCTTGCTGCGACAAAGGCAGCATCAAATGCTGCAGGGAAGCTGCATGCTTTGATCCACCACCTGAGGTCCACGGATTTGATGAGCGAAAGCTTTGCTCATCAGATGGAGTTCTGGTCGGAGCTGGACAGCACTGATGCAGCAGCTCGAGCGACACGTCGAGCAGTGGCAGGGAATCAGGTAGATCCTGTGAAACTGTTTGTTTCCGGAGCTCCAGGTCGGAAGTCCCCGGCACACGTGCTTCAAGATTCTGGTCCCCAAGTGGAAGAGACACTTGTAGATTCAGCGCCAGAAGCCGTGCTTCCAGATTCTGGCCCTACCCAAGAGTCAATTGGAGATTTGGCCCCAGAACAAGAGCTTCAAGATTCTCCCCCACAAGAGTCAATCGGATATTTGACCCCAGAACAGGAGCTTCAAGATTCTGGTCCCCGAGATTTGGCCCCAGAACAGGAGCTTGAAGATTCTGGTCCCCGAGAGTCAGTTGGAGATTTGGCCCCAGAACAGAAGCTTCATGATTCTGGTCCCCAGCAAGAGTCACTTGGAGATTTGCCCCCAGAACAGGAGCTTCAAGATTCTGGTCCCCGAGATTTGGCCCCAGAACAGGAGCTTCAAGATTCTGGTCCCCGAGAGTCAGTTGGAGATTTGGCCCCAGAACAGGAGCTTCAAGATTCAGGTCCCCAGCAAGAGTCACTTCCGATG
The DNA here is from genome assembly GCA_905221635.1 of Symbiodinium sp. CCMP2456. NCBI lineage: Eukaryota > Dinophyceae > Suessiales > Symbiodiniaceae > Symbiodinium > Symbiodinium sp. CCMP2456. The sequence goes on from CAJNDV010014014.1 coordinate 44,997, forward strand.
CCTCTACTACGTGCTGAGACTCAGGGGTCGCTTACTAATTCAGAGTTTCAGCTTCGGCAAGAGCTACTTGGTCCCCGATTTTCACGTCAAGACTCTGATGTGGTGCCGATGGCAAATTTAGGGCCAGCCATGCTTCGGGCTCTTGACACCCAAGAGTTGCTGGATGCACTAGAAGATCCCGGGCATGAGTCATCTCAGAATGTGTCAGGATCTGTGGTTGGTGATGCAGCACCCTCGCAGGTGACTAAGGCGACAGGGGCTCCAGCAGAGATCGCAGTGGCCACGGAGGTGCATTACACACGGTTTTAGCATATGTATCTGTGCATAGCATGTGCATGGTCACACACGATAGGAGTATGGACTTAGGGCTGGAAACCCCTGTAAGGAAACACTAGCAACATCGACCGCGAACTCGACTTATGTGTCATGTTTGGTTAATCGTAGAAGCTGCAATTGCACATGGTGTACACGTAGTAGAAGCATTAACACGATATCGTAGCAATTCTTATTGCAGCTATAGTACGTCGTAGTGGCTGTAGCTGCAGTGGTAGTAGTATATATTATATATAGCTGCTATAGTAGCTACCACCTACAGCTACTATACTTGCTACTGCTACTGCTACTGCTACTGCTACTGCTACTGCTACTGCTACTGATACTACTACTACTACTACTACTACTACTACTACTACTACGACTACTATACTGCTACTACTACTACTACGAATGAAATCCTGGTCAGGTGCTCCGTGGGCCCACTGGTCCTGATGTGATCGACTGCGATGAGGAAGCCCTCGATGATTATGATCTTGTTGTGAAGCTCGAGGCAACCACTAGTGAGCAGCTGCATAACCGTAATTATATGGATCGAGTTCATGATTACTTTAATCGCCCCCCTTAGCTTCCCCCTAAACCCTAGCTGATGCTGGACCCTGAACCATACCTTAAACAAAACACCAATTAAGCCCTTGAGCCTTAAGCCCCCAAGCCTACCTGCAGGCCATGCTGCTGCAGACCAAGGATGAGCATGGGGTCAACGATGCCCACGCAGCAGCTGCAAAGGTCGAAACAACAAGCCCCGACCGTGTCCTGAGTGCAGGGACTGACCCCTACATGGGAGGTGTGGTGGAGCTGTCTCCTGTTAAAGCTTTGGACTCGGATCTCCAACGTGCAGTAGCTGCTGGCAAGAAGGACCATGGTCGTGGGATAGCAGACTACATTCTAGAGTATGGACAAGACTTGCAGTCGATCATGTCGTCTCTAGTCGAATCATCAACAGCATCGTTCGTCTAGTTATACGCAGGACGACCACATCGAGGCGAAGGCCAAGGCAGCCGAGAAGCCGTCTCTCCAGATCGCCCGAGCTGATGAAGATGCCGAGGTGGATGAGGCTGCAAGGCAGGAAGAACTCGAAAAACGAGCAAGACGTGCCCGAATGATGCGGTCTTTGAATCGCTTCATGTCTCCATATATAGTAGCTTGGGGTGGTTACAATATATGTACCTTTTAAAGTCTTTGTGCAATAATACCCTAAGTAGATTCGATCCTGAGGCTCCGATGTTCCCCCCGCGATCATGGAAAAGGCCAAGATCGCCCAGAAGAGCCACTTACTTGCACTTGTTGGCACCAGAATGTGACAACACAGAAACTATCTTTGATACGTGCTCACTTCAGATCGAAAATACGGCGAGCTTCTGCAGCTCTTCGCTGAGTGTGGAGAGAACTGGTCCGAGTGCCGGATAAGTTCTACATCTTCTACGGACGACACGAGAGCTGTGGTGGGGGGACAGACGTACAAACGATACAAAGACTTGGTATCTGAACACGGAAAGGAGAACGCAGATCGGCTTAGGGCCGAGAAGAAGGCCAAACAATCCGCCCTGGGTGACGCCTTCGAAAATGTGCCGTGGTGGTATGCCCACCCTGACTTTGCAGACCTGGAGGAGACCCGCCTGTATTGCTTAGCTAACTACTTCTAGGGGTTTGTTATAGACCTGATTTGAAACCACGCTGTGGCCAGGACTACGAATTGTTCCTGGTCTGGGATGCAGCCAAAGTGTGTACGACGGCAACACAGCGGACCTACAACGAAGTGAACCACAACATGCATGTTGGTGGAGATCTTGGGAGGGATCTCCGGTGTCTTGCCTTCCATTAAACCGGTACTAGTTCCTAGCCCAAGACACGTACATGTTAAATCTGTCCAAGTGTCTGATCATGAAGCAAGTTGCAGATCTTGCGGGTGTGCCTTCGAGACCGTGCTAAATCTAAATATATGTGTCGTATCCGAACCCTCTATACATTGTTGGCTTTGAGCAAACCCTATTCTTATATTCTACAGCTAATGGCTTGAGGTGTATGTCCGATGTGTTAGATCGAATTCAGGATTCCAAAAACCCTAAACCCTAAACCCTTAACCCTAAACCCTAAACCCTAAACCCAAAACCCTAAACCCTAAACCCAAACCCTAAACGCCTGAACCCCAAGTCCTAAACCCAAACCCCTAAACTTATAATAACCCAAAACCATAACCCCTAAACCC
>CAJNDV010014014.1:47638-60014 GCA_905221635.1 Symbiodinium sp. CCMP2456
AAACCATAACCCCTAAACCCTAAAACCCAAAACCCCTAAACCCTAAACCCGCTCACTCTATCTCTATCTTTCTCTCTCTCTCTCTCTCTCTCTCGCTGTGGCCTAGTGGTTTGTGGGATAGGATGATGCTTGTCAGCTTTCATGCGAAATTGGAGTTGGAGAGCTGTGCATAGGATATTGGAACCGGGGGTTTGTACCCATGGGTGAGGTCTGTAGATCACCGTAGAATTTCCAATGTCATGTGGACCGATTTATCATGACTGAGCTGGCTACAAGCTTAGGGCCTTAAGGGAGATACTTGCTGCTGGCTAGCTAAGTAGTGGGTTTACACGCTAACTGATTTAAGCTTCAGCCCTGCAAGCCATGAACCTTAAGCAACAAGAGTCCATGTGATCCTGACACATCATTACAAACCGACTAGGCCCTTAGGGTTTAGGGGTATAGGGTTTAGGGTAAAGCCCAACAAAAACCTGCCCAAATCAAAACCTCTGATCCAAGGTCAGCATCGCAGCCAGGTCGTGTGGATCCCAGCGGCAGAGGTGTCCAGCCAGGGCTTCCGCGAGACAGCCTCAATGGTGGGAAGAAACCGAAAAGCAAAGAGAACTTGGGCGGCGAGCCAAACAACAATAATAAGACCAAAAAGCCAGCCACCTACACAGGGAAGGCCAACTCGAAGCTAAAGGCTGGGAGATCGAGTATTACCGATGCAAAGTTCTGGGTGAAAAAGATTCAAGAGGACCAAGCCTTGGAAGACCCCCTGGCACGAAAAATGACACTTGGTTATAAATTGTAGACTTGTGTCAAATCGTAGCCGAAAGCCATAAACAATTCGACCAAAATATTCCTAGCGCCTGAATCCTGAACATCCTCGTTATTATGTTTAGGGCCTATGTGTTAGAAGTTGTTACATGTACAGTGAGCCTGCAGTATATGTATATTATAATGCAACTAAACCTATTTAGCTCTAACCGGTACCCTATACCCCTGATTAGCAAAATACCGAAACCAAAACCGGTGTGCATGCCCAGGTCCCCGCAACTGGCAGAAGGTTATGTTTCGCAGATCCAGCTCTACCAGAAGCCTCTCGAAACTGCTACCGAAGCCCTCGACTGGACGATGATCTCAGGGTCAAAGGATGAGGAGACATTATTGCCACTTGCCACGAAACTCGATAAGGCTGTCGAGAACTACACGAACGCCTTGAAACCAATCAAAGCCTTGTTCGTCGCTTGGCTTAATCGGTCTATCGTGTATGGTCTGAGTCTGGGCTGTGGGACTCTGTGGAGCGAGGTTGAACCCGAAGCCAAAAAACCCGCCACCAAGAAGCCGAAGAAGTGATTGGCCGTCGCAGCGAGTGACATGGGCCACTCCTCGTTTTGTTCCGAAGCTGTGTGTGAGCTATCACATGCATCTAGATATGTGTACTTCACCTCATTGGTCATGTGACCGCCGCCTGTAACATGATGTTGCACCTATAGCTAGGGAGTTTTAGGGCAAGTGTGCATTGTTATTAGCTTCTGTTATCAGAACTTGATGCTAATTTGGATGATAAAACTTTAAGCTAGCTAGGTGTACCATTTCCGAGTGTAGATTGCAAGTCATTGCAGTCGTCGGTTAGTGGCCTTAGTACTGAGGTGAGTGTTGCACATGCAATATGCAAATTATGATGCAACCCGGGACATCCGAAACAGGTGAGGACTGATGAGATCCTCAGCCTGTCTCTGTACACGAGACATGTGGGCAGACGACTTCCGCTGGGTGTGGGAATCCTGCACTCGACCCTGCATGAACTCCAAAATCGGACCATGCCATAGCATCGTGCACATATGCAAACAATATTTGCATGTTATCATGGCAAAGCATATCCTACGCAGGCGAAGCTCATCATCGCTTTGGCCGTGGATGTCTAAGCCAATGCCTACACTCGATGATCACATCGGGGGACTGCCGGGGTACACTAGTTGCAAGCTAGTCTATTCGCGAGTTTGCAATCGAGTTCTGGATGCAGCTATAGTAGCAGCAGGAGCTCAGCTATGCTTCCGCACAACGGGTGGCTCATGCTGCAGTAGAGGACAGCACCGATTATCCAATTAGTATATACTATAATATTTTGTAGTTAATTCCCGCGACTAATACTTATAACCGACTATCCTATATAAGCATGCCCTGTACGCTATACTTGAGACAAATATCCTGTAGCCTCAGCTAGGTATAATGCAATATAATATTATACCGCCGTCCATGATATTGCAGAACCTGAAGTCTAAAATTTCAGTAATACCCCAACCCTCTATGCCGACAGGTTGCGAGCCGCCCCATAATTTATTTAATCCAACCACCATCCCAGCATCTCCAGCAGGACTTTGATGACCACGACATCCGCCCTGACAGACCACTGGCTGCTATGGCTAATGCAGGGGCAGAGGGCCGCCATACGTCCAACATTGAGAGGGATGTATTGAGGCACGAAGCCCCCTTCCAAGCCAGGCTCCAAGTTGTTACTGTGGGGGGGCTGGTGCTCTAGATTCTAAATCTAGACTTCAGCGATGTTGGTTTGTGTATGTCTGCTGTGCTTCAGGTGCCGATTCGAAATATTGTCGTACCTGTTCGAAAGCGAGTCAAGGGGGTGTGGCAGCTGGAGCAAAGGAGCCTTCGCCAAAACTTTTTCAGGGGACTTCAGAAATGTTATTTTTTAAGTTATTTTTTATTTGCTACCTCTAGATCTCGGCCCCGCAACCGCGACCTTAAGGGACATGCCATTGGTTTTGCCGCACGACGTCTTGAGTGCTTTGCATGAATGCGGGCGGCTACGGCAACTGTATAGCGACGAAGACCTGTGTTACTTCTGGGATAACTTCAAGCAGCACGAAAGCTCTGTGGTGCAGTGGCCTGCACAGGCCGAGAGAGGAATGATTCCCATCGGCATCCATGGAGATGACTTCCGCTACACGGAGCACGGCCAAAAGCTAGTGTTGGTGTCGATGAACATATTGATTGACAACGACGTGCAGGATCGGTTCCCCTTGTTTGCTGTACGCTGTGCTGCTAGGCTTGCAATGGTCCAGGCCCCAACCTTTAAGTTGAGATAGTGTCAGAATCTTCAACATACATTTAACATCCCATAGTGCACACTTCGAATCGATTGTTTTAGCACTCAAAACATCCCAACAAAGATGCTGCAGCAGATCGTTGAGAGCTTAGGCTTTGAGCACCGGATTCGCGACGCTGCAGGCATTCATGAGACCTGCCTCCAGCTGCAAGATTTAGGGTTTTAGGGCTTTAGGGTTTAGGTGTTTAGGGTTTAAAGCTTAGGGTTTAAAGTTTAGTTTTTTAGGGTTTAGTGAGTTCGGGCAGACCTAGGCCTAATTATATTTAAATATCGCTATAGATCTAGAATTATAGCATATAATCGGGTTCACGTTTGGAATCTAAGATCGCTGCTTCTTTCAATTACTGCTACTTGGGAGTGGCCCCCCTGTATTTGGACCCGCACAACATGAACCCGGAATCGATGGAGCAATCCGCTGCTGATGTGATGGGTGAAGCAAAGAAGTTCCCGAGAGCTTACTTTTCGGAAGTGCGGGCGGACTGGAAATTCATGAAGGACATGGGGGACATTTCTTAGGATTGCGAAGCACTAGTCAGATTTCAAAATTCGAATGCAGGAACTGCTGAACCTATGTGCAGCCTGGAATTGCAAACAACTTTGTCATCACTGCAAAGCCAAAGACGACGACTTCCTCAAGTTTCCCTCTCAACTACGTTTCCTTCCGCGACGAGGGTGGCAGGACTTCAAGTCTGTTTGCAAACCCTACCAGGGTTTACGAAGCTCTTTGTCCGATCATGAGCATTCATGTATTGTTAATATTTCTGAGGATTCGTGTTTGTCTGCAGAATGACCGACCTTCATCCTGAGGCCATGTGTTGAGCATCAGAGGCTTCCATCACTCCGCCCTTCGATGGTGCAGCATGCACACGATAAATCTTGGAATCTGCCACTGGGTGGCGGGTTCCGTGCTGATCATGCTTCTGAGGATCGAGGACCGCTCGGGATTGATGGGCTAAACACGTGTGGGCTGTTCAAGATTATATTTAAATTCAAGCTGCAGGACCTCTGGCCGGCACCCGCCGGCACCCATGCAAAGGACAAGATGAATGTTCGCCTGTCCATCGCCCACTCAGAGTTCATGGAATGGACTCGGGCGAGCAAGATCGAGCATCATGCCGCAAATATGTGCACATGTACATGTGTGCTAGCATGTCATGCATGGCCTGATAACATATAGGTGCCCCGCACATGTCTAGTCATTATAAAAGATCGCCGCCAGGCACTCCCAGCCCGAATTTCACGCACGAAACCTTCGAGATGCTGTATCGGGCTATGCAGAGATGACAATGAAGGCTCACAATGCCCCTCAGATTGCACGAGGATCTGGTTTCAGCTACTGTCTGCCACACACCATGTTGAGATCTTAGGCTCGTGTTGTGACGGGATGGTTATGCCAATTGCTGCTGAAGCTGTGCGACTCCAACGATTTTCGAGCCGATCGAGAATTGTCTGAAATGGTGAAAACCGTGCAACATGGCTGCAAAAAGAAACTGCATGTTTGCTACACAGGACGCGACCCAGACCCTACACCCTAACCCCCTAATTTGATCAGGTATTGGTTGAACGAGTTTTTCAATCTGATGGAGAAAAACGGGCGCTACCTCAGCCCAGCTGGCAAAGCTGAGCTCGAAGAGGCTTGCGAATCTTGGCAAAGGTCATTGCTCATTTCAAGTTTGTGCACACATCAAACACGAACGATAGCTGGAGCTGCATCAGGATAAGAGTTGCACCGGCTATGCTGCCCTTGCGACGATGGCAAGCCAAAGATCCGACCGATTGTGGCCTCTGCGACCCAAGTTTCACGCGACTTAGCGGCACGCACAGCCGTCCATGCCCTGATCTAGCATTCATGTCTGTACGTTTTTCTCAGGCCTACCAGGAACTTGTTTTCATGGCCATCATGGATGGCACCGTGGTGGCATACACAACTGCCCGCAACACATCCTTAAAACCATTATGCCGAGGCCAAAATCCGAAGTATGGCCATACCTTTCGCGATGAGGGGTACATGGGAGCAGCCAAAGGCAGGATGCTAAACAAAAACGTGTCATGAGATCATGGCTTCATCGTTTGAACCACATAGCCCCCTGTGCGGCAGCTATTGCACGAAAATGCCACCGAGCAAGATTGGAGATGAGCTTCTTCAAACGTGCTTATGGTGAGTGGCTCGGCAGCAACCGGACTGTGCGAAGCTGTTATTCTGATTGCGACCACGGTTTGCTGTTGATTCAAGGTTCCCGAACATGCCGTAGATCGTCGAGCAGTGGGGCAAAATGATGAGCGATCCGATGTCCCCCAACCCACTAAACCCGAAGCTGCTTAAGAAGCTTAAATTTAAACATATATATATATAATATTATATATATATATGTATATTTATATATATTTCTTGTTTACAATGGCTCTAGGAAACAACTTCCCATGAGCATGAACTTTCCAGCTGAGGTCTTGTCTGTTACTAACTTAGGACCCTCTGGGATATATAGAGAGAGAGAGAGAGTCCATACCTACATATATATGTATATATATGTATGTATATATATATATGCAAATATGTATGCATGTATGCATGTATGTATGTACGTATGTACGTATGTACGTATGTATGTATGTATGTATGTATGTATGTATGCATGCATGTATGTATGTATACATCTGTATATACATATGTACATGTACATATACGAGGAAGATCACTCCTGGTTCAAAGTAGTGTTGTCTTCAAAAGAAAGCAAGATCAGGGCCTTAGGCCAAAAGCCCGTGCAGGAGGTTGGACTGCTTGAAGCAAGGGACTTAAGAAGTCCCTAAACCCTAAACCCTAGACCCTCTTAGTAAGTCCCTAAACCCTAAACCCTAGACCCTCTTAGTAAGTCCCTAAACCCTTAACCCTAGACCCTCTTAGTAAGTCCCTAAACCCTAAACCCTAAATGGCATGGATAAACTACTTGGGGGACCCTTAGCCCCAACTTGAGCCCGACTTACTATGGCCCCTGGCCAAACCCACAAACCCATAACCCCAATTTCAAACCCGAGTTTCTGCTACTTTTTGGGGCCTGATTAATTAGAATTGGGTTTTGGGGGGTCCTTCATAATAGAATAAGGAACTCCCAAAAACTAATGTTCGCAATCATTGAGGTCCCTATAGTACCATAGTAGGTTCTTCTGGCTCCAGTGACGGCGTGCGGGCTAAGACGGTCGGAGGTTTGGGAGTTTAGAGGGTTTCTTTTCTCCCAGTGACTACAGAACCTCTCAATCAAGGTTAGGGTCTGTGGATGGAGGTTTAGGGCTTAGGAGTAAGAGTTGAGGGTCCAGGGTTTGATGTGGCAAATTATAGTCGGATCCTTAATGAAGCTTTGCCTAAGGCTCCTGGACCCTTGCGGTGAGATCCCAAAGCCGAAACTCCCCCCCGGAGAGCCGAAGACCCTCTTAGGAGCCTTAGGGTAAGGTATATCTAAACCCTCAACCCTAAACCCTAAACCCTAAACCCTAAACCCTAAACCCTAAACCCTAAACCCTAAACCCTAAACCCCTAAAGCCTAAATCCCCTTGATTAAAGGCTTTTTGGACTCCCCGGGTTCTCAGTTGGGGTTCCCAGCAGTTCAATACCCCTGACTTGCTGGTCTAGGTATACACGAAAAACCCTAGTCTAATTGTTCATGCCCCTATATTACCGATGAGTCCTGAAACCTCAGGGACCACTGAAGAATCAAATCTCTGAGACGCCTTACTCGCAAAAGCCCGAAACATCCTACATTCAACCCTAAGCATCTAAGCCCCTAAACCCTAAAGGAGACCCAAGGCTGTCACCCTAACCCTGAAACCCTAGACCCAAACCCTAATCCCCGGACCCTAGGGTTTAGGGATTAAGGGTTTGGTAGGGTTTAGGGCTTTGAACCAAAGTCCTCGCAATTCAAAGACCATGCAAGGGAAACCGAAAGAGCTAAACCTGAATATGAAAAACAATCTAAACTCCAAGCCTCAGCCTATGTAGACACCCAGCTTAAGACAAAACAGGCTTGTCTCTTCACAGGAATGCCTGCAAGAAGGTACCTCAACCGATTTGTCTATGGTTTACCATGGCACCTCTCCAAAAAGGGACAGCCTAATGTAGTGGCCTCAATAATTACCTATGTTATTTTGGGGGTTCCTTATTATGATCATACTATAAAGGACCCCAAAACCCTATTCTAATTATTCAGGCGCGGATGGGCTCCAGCTCGTGCACCATATCTTCCAACGACGCGACAGGGTTGTTCAATCGAGCGAGCAGGTCGTTCATGTTCTGAGCACAGGCGATCTTAGACGGTCGCAATACAGGGGCCTGAATAATTAGAGTAGGGTTTGAATGTATATTATGCTATAATTATAATGAGGAACTTCCAAACTAGGCAATTACTACGGCCCCTATATTAGTCCCAAACCCGAACCCTAAACCCTAAACCCTAAACCTTAAACCCTAAACCCTAAACCCTAAACCCTAAACCCTATATTAGTCCCAAGCCCGAAGCTCTGGCTTCAGGGTGCGCATTCTTTCCCCTAACCCCTACCAGGATGCAAATCCCAGTAAAACAACAAACTTTCTTGTCATATGCCCCCGGTCTTCTAGGTTTAAAGGTTTGAGGGTGTCTGTTGCGGTTTAAGGGTTAGAGATGTTAAACACCAACGCAAAATGGCCCAGATCCAAGCCGTCAGACTATCAAAATATGTGGGCTTGAATGATCAGCATGAGGTATTTGGGGTATCATATAGTAATTACAGTTGACTTATGTTCGGGACCACTAAGCAATGCTGTTCTAGCTATTAAGGTCCCGCAATTTTTCGGACTGCGAAGATTGGAGCTGGTATGCCGCTGCAGTCTTGTTTTGCATCTGCTGAGCTGCGGGTGACATCACATGTCAGGATGTTTGCAGACGTCCTGTCAAGAAGCATTGCCAATCGCACGCGCCATTCAGCTTTCCGAGCCGAGAAATGACCCTTACGGCCCCGTAAACCCTTAACCCAAAACCCTAAACCCTAAACCCGAAACCATAAACCCGAAACCCCACACCCAAAACCCGAAACCCTAAATTCTAAACCCTGAATCCTAATCTCTAAGACCACAGCTTGCAAGCCCCTGTAGAAACCCCGCAGGGATGTACAATGTAACCCACTGTCCACTCTAACATACTCCTAATCCCTAGTACCCAAGGCTCCTCTATGCAACCCGAGGCTAAACACTTCAACCGCAAACCGAATAACCCCAAGTCCACAGTTTTTAGGGTGTAGGGTTTACCCTATAAACCCTACCCAAAACCCTCCCCAAACCCCTAAAGCCTCAACCCTAAACCCCTAAACCCTAAACCCTAAACCCTAAAACACAAAACCCTCGGTCGGGATTGCGGCCTTCCAGAGGCGCCTTCCGCAGCTGACCTCGCGGGGCGTTCGGAGCCCTCCTCGGCTACATTACAAAGGGAACCCCGGGGTTTAGGGTTTAGGGTTTAGCAACTCTACACAAAAGACAGCCCCAAGCCCCGAACCTCCAAGTTTTGCGGCATAGAACCCTGAACCCTAAACCCTGGAACCCCGACGGAGCCCCCGTTGTCCTTGGCAAAGCCCTTTTAGACCCCTTTCTCAGCCCTGAAGCTACCTTCTGCCACCCTCACAGAACCCTCATGGAACCTATAGAGGTCTTTGAGAACCCACTAAAGCAGCCTTAACAAAGATTGAAGGAATAGACACAATATGTAACACAGTGACCCATGTGTCCGGTAAGCCGTGCCCTAAACCCTGAACCCTAACCGTAAACCCTTACCCCTAAACCCTAAACCCTAAACCCTAAACGACAAAACCTTAAACCCTAAACTCGAAACCCTAAACCCTAAACGCTAAACCCTAAACCCTAAATGCCAAACCTTAAAACCTAAACTCGAAACCCTAAACCCTAAACGCTAAACCCTAAACCCTAAACCCTGAACCCTAAGCCAGGGATCCGAAAGCCCCAGAAGTGAGCTGAGAAACCGCAAAGAGATTCACGGAGAAGGCGGCGAGGGCCATCAGCGACGGAGCCACCTCTGAAACTCTGCACTAAGCCCTCTTTAGGGTTTAGGGTTTACGGTTTAGGGAAAACGTCGAGACAAAAGTCTGGGGTGTGGAGTTTCAGGAAAAATCGAACATTTTGGGAAAAATGATGCTATCTAGGGGCTAAGGGTGATATTATTGGTAGTGCTTTTTCAATAAGCCATTAATCATGGATCACTACACTAAACCAAAGAGCTGAAGCCCCAAGCGCCAACATCATACACCCAGTTGTACCTACCTTAAGAACCCAAAACCCACCTTTTTTGTAGGTTGTTATTATAAACCCTAATATGGGATATATAGGGACCCTGCAACAAAGTAGGTTTTGGGTTCTTAAGGTAGTCACAGTTATAAGTTAACGTGCCTTGAAGGACACGGTTTCCCTAGTGGGGTATAGTATCGCAAGGTATAGTCACGAGGTTCCTGAGTAGCCCCTATATAAGAAGGGCACCCTTTTTCACTCATGTCCGGCTTTAAGATGGGGGCCCGAAAAAACAAACAAAAGGGTACTACTCAGGAACCTAGGTCATGCCGGTATAGTGAAGTATGCTACAAATGCCATGAAAAATTCTTTTCTGGGCTGAAATTTCCGGCTCAGGGTTTGGAAGGAACCCTAAACCCTAAACCCTAAACCCTAAACCCTAAACCCTCAACCCTAAACCCTAAAATCCGGTTGAGGGTTCAGCGTTTAGGTCAGGGTGGAAGCTTTAGGGTCCAGGGTTTAGGGTAAAGGGGCTTTAGGGTTTAGGGTTCAGGGCTTGGGGTTTAGGGTTTAGGGTAAAGGGGCTTCAGGGTTTAGGGTTGAGGGTTTTGGGGTTTAGGGTTTAGGGTTTTAGGATTTAGGGGTTTAGGGGTAAAGGGGCTTTAGGGTTTAGGGTTCAGGGTTTAGGGTTTAGGGTGCAGAATACAAGGTGCCTGTACCGACCTGTTTGTTCTGTGCTGCAAGCCTTAACTTAAACTTTTGGAGGACTGAATCATCACCAATACTATTTTGGGGGTCCCTTTTACATTTAACTATAAAACTAGACTGGGGCTTCGAGGTTTATTATTACACTATGATATGAAAACATAATATACCCCCAAACCCTATTCTAATTATGTAGGCTCCTGCATTAGCCACTGCCTGCCTGACTCAACATGAAGCTGACGAACCTGCTCCAGGAGAGTCTTTCTGGGCTTGGTTTTTTTAGGGTTTGGGGTTTGGGGTGTAAGGTTTGGGGCTTAAGGCTCTACAGTTGAAAAATTCTATTTGATCCCTGAAACAAGAACGCTGAGCTACTCAAATCCTCAAACCCCATAACTTTCATGTCGGGGCTGAAAGTGAGTAATACTGGTATGACCTCCGGGCCGAATCATTATTTGATTTTCCTCTGCGCTGCCAGTTTGGAGTCAGTGCATGCGAAAGCAAACATACTGTATATACGGGTATGAAGGAGGTCGTGTGGGGTGGTCCCTAAACCCTAAACCCTAAACCCTATAAACCCTAAACCCTAAACCCTGGTAGGGCTCAGGGTTTCGTGTTTAGAGCTGTTGGGTTTAGGGGCTGAGCTTTATGATTTCTCAGAGTGCTGGGCTCAGAGTGCTGGATGGAAACGCGAATTTAAATCGACAGCCCAAACCCATAAAAGGGTTTAGGGTTTAGGGTTTAGGGTTTATAGGGTTTAGGGTTTAGGGTTTAGGGTATGAATACTGACAGCATAAACCCTAACGCGTAAACACAAATGCAAAACCCTGGAACGCCCGAAATATGAGTTTAGGGTCTAGGGTTTCACATGGGAGCAATAAAAGTATCAGACCACAAACAGTGGCATCTGTATTCCAGACGCGACCAAAGTCTCTAGTCTACAAGGTGAAAGACTCACCAACAATGATAGGTTGGGCCTTCTATAATCTGACCGCCTCAAAACCGTAAACTGCAACATCTTAAAACAAGCCTCAACTGTAGCCCCTAAACCCCTAAACTCTAGACCTCTAACCCCGAAGCCTCTAAACTCTAAACCTGAGACCCCTAAACCCTACACCCTAAACCTTAGACCCCTTAACCCTTAACCTTAAACCTTAGACCCCTAAACCCTAAACCCTAAACCCCAAAGCCCTAAACCGAAACACCGTAGACCCCCCACTAAAAAGCAACCCCACCTCAGATCCAGAGCAAAGGGCCCGCATTGGGAGAGCGCGCGAGTTCCCTGCACCGCTTCCCTGGGCGGGGGTTTGTATCGGGTTAGGGTCCAAGCCAGGACCCCCCAATGGCCCTTTAATGGAGCCCTTATGGTCCCTAATCGTAGGTATTGGGGGTATAATAGAGGGTAGTTGGGGGGTCTCAGACTTACTTTGGACTCTGGAGTCTAGGGTTTGGGGTATAGGATTTAAGATTTAGGGCTTAGGGTTTCGGTAGGATTGAAGGTTGGGGGCTTAGGGTTTAGGGCTTAGGATTTGGGATTTAGGGCTCTAAACCTAAAGCCCCTAAACCCCTAAACCCCTAAACCCTCAAACCCTAAACCCGTAAACCCGAAACCCTAAACCCGAAACCCCTAAACCCCTAAACCCGGCCCTAAACCCTTTTAGGCTTTAGGATCTCAGGCCAAGGGTTTCGGGTTTAGCTTCTTGCAGGGTCCCGTCCTGATTCTGTTTAAGGGTCTAGGGTTTGGGGTTCAGCGCTAGAGGATGGAGTTTAGGGTTTAGGGGTTTAGGGGTTTAGGGGTTTAGGGTTTACGGGTTTAGGGGTTTAGGGGTTCAGGGTTCTGGTTTCTGGGTTTTCGGTTTAGGGGTGGGGGGTTTAGGGGTTTAGGTGCTTACGAGTTTAGGATTCAGGGGTTACGGTTTAGTGGTTCAGGGTTTGGGAGTTTAGGGTTTTTGGTTTGGGGTTGCCGGCTATAGTAGAGCAGTGGATAGTTGCGGGCTTTCGGTTTAGACATTGCATCAGAGTATCCATCAAAGCCCTATAGAGGTGAATGGTCTCTGATTTTTTTCGGTATTTCTTTTCCCGTTTCTTTTGGTATTTTTGTTTCCGTTTCGTGTTTGAGGACCTCCTGGCTTCCTTCCCCCGTCTGTGGAGGGGGTACTGAGCCCTCCCACCGCGGCAAGGTGGGTCCGTCGAGAGGGAAAACACGAAGGTAACTTGGCAAACTTGTTTCGGGGTCACACCGTTTCGGTGTCACTTAGCCAAACTTTCTTCGGCTCGAGGTTTCATCATCATCTATATATATATAT
>CAJNDV010014014.1:60562-72952 GCA_905221635.1 Symbiodinium sp. CCMP2456
TTAGGAGTTAGGATTTAGGGGTTTAGGGTTCAGGGTATAGGCTTTAGTTGTTAGGGCGCGTGGTTTCAACCATTAGTGTAAGAAGCAGGTTGTTATGTTTTTTACTCTGGCTCCCGTCTCTAATCATATCCATCTTCTTGCTATCGCTCTTAGATGGGCTTTGTGTCTATGTTCAGGCGCGAACGAGTGTGAGTGAGCGAGTGTGCGTCTGTGCGCACGCTCGCCTGTCAGAGTTTTGGCGGTTAAGCCGCCTCGGCAAGTCTTGACCAAAAGTTACAGGAAACTACAGGTGGGGAGTTTAGGGTGTATAGGGCTTCTATAAGGCTTCTATAAGGTATCTTGACCTTCTATAAGGCTCCTATAACGGTAACTATACCCACCTAAGAGTGTCCTAGAAAAAGTCTGTGTTTCGTTTGCTCATGCTCGGACCTTCGGTGGCGATTCCCTGCATTTTGCTTCCAGGCCGGTCAGGGCGAAACCAGAGAAAGATTGGTCAAACCCTAGACCCTAAGGGTCCAAGTACCTAATAATCATATACTCTCCCAAATATTAACCTAAATAACTGCTATCCGCAACCAAAGTACCCTATTACTGGGTCCTTTGGACCCTTAGGGTAAACCCTAAACCCTACATCAATCTGGCATTTCGGATTCGTCGGCTTTGTGTTGCATTCGAAAGTAGGGCTCGGAGACTGAGATTTGAAACCATGTTGATTCCCAGCATTCGACGCACGCAAAATTACAACCCCCCCACCCCCCAAAAAAATGGCAGACTCGCTGAAAAATCCTACGTTTTTATGTAGGCAGTGGGACTTCTTAGGCTCTAGGCTCCTTTTGCTAGCTGGCAGCTGCATAAGTACACCTTGACAAGGAAAATCAGGTACCATAGGGGCCTTAATATTAATCAGAACAGGGCTCTTGTTGCATGCTATACTCAAGTCGCATCGGGATTATGACTGAATGTTGCTGGCAGTGGCTCAAGCCCTACATGGTTCTCCAATACTTGGAGCATCGTTGGACTTAGTAAGTAAGGCCATAAGTGCCTTAATTAGGATTATAAGCAATGAAACGAAAGCCTACCGAATCCATAACCCCAGCTACGAAGTCCCATGATCCTCCAAGTAATCCTGAGCTCCCCCGCATAGAAAATCTTCTAGATCCCTAAACCCTAAACCCTAAACCCTAAACCCTAAACCACCCCGTAAAGGAACTCTCGAAGTTCTTACACCCCATGATCCTCTAAGTACCCCAAACAAGGCTGCAACTCTCCTGGAACAGAACCCTACATAGCTGTTGAGCTTTAGGGGTTTGGGATTAAGGGTTTTAGGGTTTATGTAAGGCTTAGAGGTTTGGGCTTAGTAACTTCGGTTGCAAGTACCGTAAGGAAACTTGCACTTGCTTGTAACCCGAATAGAGGTATTTATAACCTCACTTACCAAGACCCCAAACCCTAAACCCCTAAACCCCCATGATCCTCCCAAGTGCCTTTACCCATCCTGCGAGAGAAACCTCGGTCACGCGAGGCCACCTAAAAACACAAACACACACAAACCCTAAACCCTAAACCCTAAACCCCTAAACCCCTAAACCCCTAAAACACACACACACACTTACCAGCCCCAAACGGCTATGAACACCTTAAACACCTCAGCCTATACTCTGGATTCCTAACCGATGTCTGCTATGCAACAAACCTCAACTCCTTGCAAAACCTCAAATCAAAGAGACTCTAAACCCTATGAACCCCTCAACCCTAAACCCTACACCCTAAACCCTCAACCCTCAACCCTAAACCCTATAAACCTCTAAACCCTAAACCCTATAAACCCCTAAACCCTAAACCCCATAAACCCCTAAACCCTAAACCCTAAACCCTAAACCCTAAACCCTAAACCCCAAACCCTATGGCCTGGCTCAGGCGGTCCGAAATGCTCCGTCGTGGCGGTGAACAACCTTGCGTTGAGATTTAGCGCTTTGGGGGTTTAGGGGTTTAGGGGTTTAGGGGATTAGGGGTTTAGGGGTTGAGGGGTTTAGGGGTTAAGGGGTTTAGGATTTGGGGTTTAGGGTTTAGGGCTTTAGGGTTCAATGGTTTAGGGGTTGGGGTTTAGGGGTTTCGGGGTTTAGGATTTAGGGTTTAGGGCTTTAGGGTTTAGGGCGTTAGGGTTTAAGGGTTTAGGGGCTAGGGTTTAAGGGTTTGGGGTTTAGGGCTTTAGGGTTCAGTGGTTCGGGGGTTTAGGGAAGAGGGTTGATGGCTGGCCCAAGGGGTCCTGAGTAGCTCTATGGCCGGAACCATGGGGGAACAATAAGAGCCACAGTTGTCATACCAACACACACACCTACATAATTGTGGTATACAAAACCTAGCCGTGATCATAGCGACAAGGGAACTTGAATACGGAGGAAAAGAATGACAGCTCATAGCCCAGGAACCCAGCTTTGTGCTATGTAGGTACCTGGGAATGCTTGGGTCAGTACTTCAGGTTTAGGGCTTTGGGTTTAGGATTGGGGTTTAGGGTTCAGGGTTCAGGGTTTAGAGTTTAGGGTTTAGGGTTTAGGGTTTAAGGTTTAGGGGTTTAGGATTGGGGTTTAGGGTTCAGGGTTTAGGGTTTAGGGGTTTAGGATTAAGGCCTAGGGTTTAGGGACAGGGGTTTACTAGAAGGCTCAAGTTTAGATTCGGGATCCGGGACTGAAGAGGTGGGGTGAAGGCTGGTAGGATTTAAGGATCCCTTGTGTAATGAAGGTACTAAAGGGGCCTTAGGAAAAGTCCTAAAACTATTTGGAGGTTCCTTACTATATTCTTTGCTATACTTATAGTATAAAATACAATCTGATTCTAATTCATCATTCAAAACGGGGGTAGCCCTTGATTTTTTATTTGGGATCTCTCCACCTATAGTGAACCCCAGAAAGTTGGAACATGGATTTAGGATGATTCGTGCTGGGATTCCCCATGCTTTACATTAAAGCGTAGAGTCAGAGATTGTGGGCTCAATGGGTTTCGGGTAAAACAGGGCTTCGGGGTTCAAGCTTTTCGTAGAAAAAACCCTCCCGCAGTGTCCAGTTCACAACAAGGGCCAACCTTGAACACAAAACACGCACTAGATGTCCTTTCCTGAAGCCGCCCCAATAGCTTGAAGAAAGAGCACTAGATCCTACAGCACCCAAGACCTAGAGCTAAGAACAAAGGCATATCCAACATATGCCAGGTCAAAAACCCCCAACCCGAAGCCTTATATCAACATAGCACCATGCGTGCAAAGAAGCTCACGGCCATGGTCCAAGACCTCTGCCTCCACCTCACGCAACCATGCCAAAGGCATCGGTCCCGGCGCTCGGGTAGATCCTCCTTTGGGCTTCGGCGGATAGCTTGAGAGATCCACGATGTTCCTCACGATTGACAAGTAATCGGCCGCCTGCTCCGCCGAGACTCCACATGTGAACACCAAGAAGAGTGCCACCAGCAGACTGCTTCTGTGAGCGCCGTTCTTGCAGCTGATGAGAACCTTGCCGCCTCCACTCAGCATCTTCACAATCTCACGGAACACCTTCAGCACCTCCTTGAGGGAAACCGTGCCAGTCGTAACCCCGGTGCCGTCCAAGAAATGAACCCCACATAAGGAGCAATGGCAACTCACTTGAAGTCTGGCAAAAGCAAAAACATATCATCATCATAGTCATCAGCATCATGTTGAGAATATAGCCCCGACCACAAGACGAATAAACAACGACAAATCCCGAGTAATATACCATAACAGCAGAAAACTACTCATACTGAGCACACTAACAACAGTATAACCACCCCAAGAGAGGAACAGCGCAAGACGCTAAACCCTTAACCCTACAAACCCTAAACCCTAAACCTTAAATCCACAGATCCGAAATTTAACCCTCGACCATCCTAGGCCCTAAAACCGCCGAAAACCCCAAACCCTAAAACCCTGAAGCCTAAAACCCTTGTGAACCCTTAACCCTGGAACACGAAACCCTGACACCCTACACCCCAATTGCCGTATAACCCTAAACCCCCTAAACCCTAAACCCTAAAACACTAAACCCTACACCCGAAAACCCTATAACCCTAAAACCCAAAACCCCAAACCCTAAGACCCCCAAAACCCCCCTACAAGCCCTAAACCCTAAGCCCTGTATATCGAAAACCCCCCAAAGCGACCTGAAAAGCCAAGAAACTCAGGTCGCCCTAAACCTAATTACCCTAAAACCCCAAACCCCAAACCCTAAAACCCCAAACCCTAAGACCCCCAAAACCCCCTACATACCGAAAAAAACCCAAACCGACCCAAAGCCCTAAACCCTAAACCCTAAACCCTAAACCCTAAACCCTAAATCTGAAAGACCAAGGAGCTCAGGTCGAATCAGGGCCTGGAAGAGGGCATCATCCAGGCGCCCGGAGCCTCGACCATCGGGAAGGCCGGGACGTGGGAGTTTCCGAAAATAAGGTTTAGGGTTTAGGGGCTTATAGGGTTTAGGGGTTTAGGATTTAGGGTTTAGGGTTTAGGGGTACCTTATTTGGGGGTTCTTATAATAAGGATCCTACTATTTGGGGTACTATATTAGGGTCCTCTGTTTTCGGAAACCCCCACGTTGCTTCAAGGGACCCCGATCTTGGGGGCTTAGGGATTTTAGGGGTTTTAGAGTTTAGGGGTGTCTTAGAGCTTAGGGTTTAGGGGGTTTAGAGTTTAAGAGTTTAGGGTTTGCTAGAGTTTAGGGTTTAAGGTTTAGGGATTTTAGAGTTGTAGAGTTTAGGGTTTGTTAGAGTTTAGGGTTTAGGGTTTAGGGATTTTAGAGTTTAAAGTTTCGGGTTGTTAAAGTTTTGGGTTTAAGGATTACAGTTTTGGAGTTTCAAGGGTTTAGGGTTGATGGTTTAGGGATTTTAGAGTTTCAAGTTTAGGGTTTGTTAGAGTTTAGGGTTTAGGGTTTTGGGACTTTAGAGTTTAAAGTTTAGGGTGTGTTAGAGTTTAGGGTTTAGGGCTTTTAGAGTTTAAGGTGTAAGGCTTTTAGTGTAAGGTTTTTAGAGTTTAGGGTTTTGGGTTTAGTAGAGTTTAGGTTTTAGGGCTTACGGTTCTACTGCGTTCTTGTCAAGGAACTTACTTTAAGTCAGCATTTTAATACGGAAACCCTACTATTTATACACTGTCGATCCCTGCTATTATGGCAGTTTCAACAAGAGCCCAGATGGCAGTTTCTTTAAGGACTTTGGGTTTAAGGCTCGGGGATTTAAGGGCGTGTGGGTTCTATTTGGCCTAAGCCTAAACTCTGAACCAGCATTTGGTAGGTTTTCAGAAGGCTTTGAACGGCTTTATACGATGATCAAGGCATTTCAAGATTTCGATACTTGGGATACCCAGAAAGTAACATGTTCCTCAAAGAATAGCAAGGTGTGCCAAGGGATTCAAAGGGCTCTCCATAAGTTAGGGCGTACGGGCTTTAGGGAGTTTGGGGTTACGAAGTTAGGATGTAGGGTTTAAGTTTACAGGTTTGGGATTTCGAGTCCATTGATACGGTTTGCACGACATGAAGCCTTCGCAAGCTCCAAGATCGGTGAGAATTTGGCTGTTTAGGCCTTTGGTAGGGCTCCCCTTCATACACGGTTGATGATTTTAATCCTGCATTGCCTGAAGGACCCTACGGTATGGGAATCATGGTATATTCCTTGGTATGGGTAATGCATGATTTATTGTCAACCGTAGCTAGTTGAAGGCCTTCAATGGAGTACAGGGCCTTTGTGGCTTATGGCAGGAGCGAAGTAAGGCTGCACAGGGTTCCTTGCTCTCGACCACAAAACCTGGAACACAGGGGCCCCTCACTTACGAAAACGCCACAAACAACTAACGAAAGGAATGTACCTCAAGCTTTCTTAAGAACTTATATTTCACTTCAAGTAAACTCCATGCTTCCTCGCTGGTGTAATAAAACCCTTATAAGACTCTCACTGCAAAAACCCTGAACCCTACCTGCCACATCTTCTAACACTTTTGGGAGTCTCAAAGGCCAGATCTCAAAGACTCCCACGAGCCCCACGAATAGGGATTAGGGTTTAGGGTTCTGCCACTGGTAGGGGGGTGTTGTGGACAGTTTTCATTGCTCAAAGGACCCGCCGAAGAGAGTCTTGTGGCTCTACCGAAAGTCTCCATTGTCGTTCCTTCTTTTGGTTAGCCGAATATATATATATATATATATATGCTCGGCGGTGTATATGACAGGACCCCAACAGTAAGAGCTGGTTCGCCAGTTAACGGAATTACACTTCAGACAATGGGTAAGGAAGGACTGATTTCTTAATTTTTCCGGGCTCCAGTTGTTGGCAGAAACAATGCAAAGGGGCACTTGAGCCGTAAGCCCGTATAATCCGAACAACCGACGCCCTAAACCTTGCCTCCCATGTCGCATCACGAACACAAGCGACAACCAACACGAACAGTCTCAAGACAAAAACCAACAATAGCCCCCAAGCAACTCACCGGTGATATTCTGACAGTCCCTAAACCCTAAACCCTACTACACGCTAAACCCTAAAAACTGAACCCTAAACCCTAACATCAAATATCACAAAAATCCAAACGAAAATCCGACGGAAAGATCTCCAAGCCTTCCGCTACAGAGGCTAAAGCGCGATGCAAAGCAGCGGCTCCTGGACAAGGCTTGAATTTGAATGGGTGTGGTGGATCTGGGTCTACAGGGGTTAAGCTGAGGGTGTGGGTGCGGGGTTATGGGTGAAGGGACTCGGATGTAACGAAGCAGGGGGTGACGGACATGGTGCGTCATACGACTTGACTATAGTTATATAATTTACAAAGGGGTTGTCTTTTCATGAATGTAGGGCGCTAACACAAGACCGGCGGAAAGCAAAAAACAACCGAGCCGATTGCAACGAATTTGGAGCAGCCGCGAAAAACATGAAATGACATGACATTTCCTGCTTCTGAATCCACGTGTCCGTCGTGGCAAACATTGCAATCGAGGCTTTACTTTTGACATCTGTACCAAAGGTTTCAACAGCGGATATTGTTGTAATTACCACAAGTCAACGGTTGGGGTTGTAGTGTTCTCCGGTGTAAGAATCCACGGGTGAATGCGCAGGGGCATTGAGAAGGCATTGAAATGAAGTGAGGCTTTGAACAAATATGAACATGGTCACTCAATTTCCCACGGAACTTGTAAAGAGAATCCGGTATGACGAACATCGCGTTGCTATCTCCGAAATACCTTTACCCAAAGCTTCTCGCTGGGTTGTGGCGAGCCCCAAACCGCAATTCTTAACCGTTCTAACCAAAGGTCCAAAGTATAGACTTGTACAGCAATACAAGGCGATGCAGCATGTTCGGGCAATAGAAAAATAGACCTGGTGTCAAAGTGTAGGTTGTGCAATAAAACTCGTGAGATAGGTCGTGCCCCAGTGTTCGGTAATGTATATACGTATGTGCCAATGGATGGTAATTACATAATGCTACCTGGGTTGCTTCATGACGGACAGACTAGACTAGCAACTAGTACTGCGCTGGCGCGTGTTGGATTTCATGTGTTGTGTGGTACCCTCATAAGCATTATAAATTAAAACGCAGGGTAGTACGTTGCGAAACATATTCTCGAGTGCTGGCCTGATTAATGAACCATGCTCCGCATTGCTTGGTATGGTTCAATAAGCCTAGTGGAAACAGCTTGCCAGAACAGGAGGCATGACAGCAACATTGGCCTGTTCCACTTTTTTGGCAGTATCATGATTCGTGGAACTCGCACTGTCGCAGCCTGCAAACAGGATTCAGTGCATTTTGTGTCGAACGTGTTTTTGCTCAAGCGTGCTCCAGAGAAAAGGTAACACATGCATTCGCAGCCGAGGCTGCACACGTAGCCTCACAAACTTAAAGCAGGTGGTGTCGTTACACACCCAGTTTCCGGAAACATGCAGCGGGAAACCGCATGCGGTGCGATGAAAAATGACATGTTTTGCCGAGGACCTTCCAAATTATCCAATAGACGGAATGAAACTGTTACGACACTTGAGGCAATGCAGAATTCTGCCCACCCGGCAGCGCAAATTTGTTCTGGCCCCACATAGTGTGAAGCTTTCCTGAACCTTGCCCAAAGCTCGGTACCCCAAGCGTGCTTTTTTAAGAGTTCGAAGTTCAACAGGAGTAACAGCGACATACAGCGCAAATGTAATACAACCACTACAATTGCATCTGTCGAGCTCCTTAGCAAATTCCCAAACAAGAAAACGAACTCCCGAACCTTATAACTCCCAAACCTGAAACCTTAGTTCCCTAATCCCCGTTAAATCATGAACCTCTGAGACATGTGCTCTAAAACCCCAAGCCCTCATACTCAAGCCTCAGTGGTCCCACACGCCTGAGAAGGTAGGCCAAAAACTCGATTTGTGCAGACCTGTATCGCTTATTGCTGGTTGCCTCACGAGAGCAAGTCGCTGGCCGTGTTCCTAGGAACACCTCGACTTTGATGCTTTCGAGTGCATCAAATACGGTGTAAACTATTTAACACTTATATATATATATATACATACACATATTTTATTGATTTATATGTATATTTTATGGTTATATATGTATGTGTACATACATATGTACACACCTATACGAATTTTCATATACTTTGAGTATGACACCTCTACAAAATCGAGTCGTTCTGATGCGAATCTGCTCCAAAATCTTGCATCAAGAACGCCGGCCCTCGGTATTCCGTTTCACGCCCCAGCTTTGAGTTTGGGGTTTCGCTTTGGGGATGATACGGAAAAGGGGTTTAAGGCTCAGGGAAAACCTTTAACCGTAATCCTGCTCATTCCAAGGAACCTATACGCAAAATCCTCAACTCTGCTTCGGGTCGTCGAAAAGCAATATGAACATCCTAAAAACGAAAGCCAAAGGGCCTGAACCGCAGGAAGCTGGCCTTTAAATTAACGGCTTTGGACGAGAATCCGGTAGAACGAACATCGTGTTTGCGCCATCTCCGAAATACCTTCTCCCAAAAGTGCTCGGGGTTCGTTGCAGGGAGCCCGAACCACTAAGCACATTTTCACCGTCCCAACGTATAAACTTGTGCAGCAATGCAGGACGATGGGTATAAGCAGGATGTTCCAGCAATAGAAAAATATTGCCCTGGCAAACAATGTATGTTGTGCAATAACGCTCGTTAATGAGGTTGTGACCCAGTGCATGTTCGTGCATGTACATATATTGTTGAATAGTAAATGGGTTGCATCATGGTTCATGATGGAAAGAGTCTAGTACTGCGCTGGCGCGTGTTGGATTTCATGTGCTGTGTGACACCTCATAAGTGTTAGCGTGCAGCTCATATGGTAGTACGTTGCGAAACATATTCTCGGGTGCTGCGCGTGATTTATGCACCCTGCTCCGCATTGTTTGGTATGGTTCATTGGTGTAGTGAAGCAGCCTGGTAGAACATTGCTCAGAAAATTCGCTTGACTCGCATTCTCGCAGCCTACAAACAGGATTCAATGGGTCTTGTGTCGACTGTGTTTTTGCGCAAGCTTGGCTGACCGGAGATCGTTGCCCGACTCCACGCGTAGATAGTTGGACTCGTGGGACTTGGCTACGCAAGAGGCCCGTGAAGTGAAGAAGCTTGGTGACGTGCGCGAAGTCCGAAAAGGCTAACACATGCATTCGGAACCAAGCCTGCCGCATGGACAGCGTTGCGGCGACGAACGTCAACGCATCAACATTCACACCTGTGATCAAGCGGTGTCGTTGCACACCCAGATTCCGGAAACATGCACCGTGCAAAGACTGCGCTGCGATGTACGTAATTCACAATCCCAACCGAGTAACTGTCCAACAGAAGAGATTAATTACGATGCTTGGACACTGCTCGGAGTAATGCAGAGAATTTTGCCCACCGGCAGCACAAACTTGTTCTGGCACCCCTAAACCCTAAACCCTAAACTCTGAACCCTAAACCCTAAACCCTAGTGTGGCGGTTTCCTGAATATTTCGGTGCCACCGGCAACGGCAAGTGATCTTCTCAGCGGCCTGAGACCGATAACCAGCATCCGGAATCCTGAACCCCAAGCCCTCAACTGTAAACTTTGTTTTTAACAGTTTAGGGTTTAGGGTTTAGGGTTAACAGTTTCAACTTCAACGGGAGTAACGGGGAAATATAGCGCGAAAGAGATGCAATCCCCCCCCCTCACAATGGCATCTGTTCACAAATCCCAGTGAAACCTAATTCCCGAACCCTAACTCCAAAGCCTCTAACCATGAAAGCTAAAGCCCAAGCCCTCAAACCTAAACCTCAGTATTGCCATACGCGTGAAAGAGATGCAATCCCCCCCCTCACAATGGCATCTGTTCACAAATCCCAGTGAAACCTAACTCCCGAACCCTCACTCCTAAGCCTCTAACCATGAAAGCTAAAGCCCAAGCCCTCAAACCTGAACCTCAGTATTGCCATACGCCTTTCAGGAAATAGGCCGAAAACTCGTTTCTTGGAGACCCTGTGGAATAATAACAGAACCACAAACCCTCGAAGGGTGGAGTTAGGTATGGCTTTTTGCTGCTTCCCTGAGGAAAGCAAGTCTCTGGCCGTGTTCCTCAGAAAACCTCGAGTTTGGTGCTTTCAAATGCTTCGAATACTGTGATGACTCTACTTAAGTTACTTAACCGCGAACTTATGTATATACATATATACACACACATGCGCATAAATATGCTGAATACCGCATCTTTACAGAACCCAACTTAATCTTGCATCAAGAGCGCTGGGGGCCTTTTCGGCCCTTGATAACCCGTATAAGGACCCCAGTTTAGAGTTTGAGGTTTAGGGTTTAGGGTTTAGGGTTTAGGGTTTAGAGTTTAGGGTTTAGGGTTTAGGGTTTAGGGTTTAAGGGTTTAAGGGTTTAGGGTTTAGAGTTTGAGGTTTTCGACTTGGGGATCAAGGTTTAGGGTTTAGGGGTTGGAGATTCCCAAGAGCCTGCACCCAAAATTCTCAATCCCGCTTCACTTCGTCGAAAAGCGAAATAGAAATCCTTAAAACGAACTACTATAGGACCTGAACGGCAGGAAGCCTGAAGGAACCCTACTATACTTCAACCTTTAAACAGAACCCTCATACTCAAACCCTTAAAGGAATAACCCTAAACCCTAAACCCTAACCCGTAAAACCTAAACCCTAGAACCCTGGAACCCTAGAACCCTAAACCCTAAACTCAAATACTACCATCCTTAAAAACAAATCCGCAAGCCGAACCTGCCTTGTCCTTGTCCCTCCACGGACTCTGTGATAAGCGCAGCGAGCGCCTGAGGATGTGTTTTTGGCGAAATTGAGCTTTTCGGCTTTAGGATCTAAGGTTTGGGGTATCGGAGTGAGAGTTTAGGGTGTAGGGTTTATGTAGGGTTTAAGGTATCGGGTTTAGGGCTTAGGGTTTAAGGTAGGGGTGTAAGGGTTTATAGGGTTTAGGGTATCGGGTTTAGGGTAGGGGTGTAGGGCTTTGGAGTCAGGGGTTGGCTTTGGCTTGGTTTCAGAAGTTGGATCTAGGGCTTCTGTAGGGTTTAGGGTTTAGGGTTTAGAGTTTAGGGGTTTACGGTTTAGGGTCGAGGGTTGAGGGTTACAGCAATCAGCAGTTCATTTCTGTTGGCATGCTTGGCCATGCTTATCTACAGCTACTCCTTCCTTGCGGTAAGCCAAAAAAGTCCCTGTGGATCCGTGAACATATATACATACATTCATACCTACATATACATACATATCCCAAACCCTAAACCCAAAATCCATTTATATATATATATATATACATACTTATTCTATAACATACACATTGCCTCCTGGAAGGGCCGACATCTCCTAAGGAGAGCCCTCGGGTTCTGTTGGGATCTCATCAGTTCTATTGCTGAGTCCCAGGAGCATCGGGAGCCTTTGGGTAGTGTAGAAGAAGTGTTTATAGGGTTCCTAAACCCTAAACCCCAAAGTCTAAACCCTAAACCCTAAACCCGAAACCCTAAACCCTAAAGGGTCTATGGAGTTAGACGCATCCAACAGCAGACCTTAGCTGCGGTTTCTGTAAATAGAACTCTGTACCTTTGAATTTCTTTCCCAGAGGGTCCGAGTACCCAAGTAGTAAGGTTTTAGGTTTAGGGTTTAGGGTTTAGGGTTTAGGGTTTAGGGTTAGGGTTTAGGGTTTAGGGTTTAGGGTTTAGGGTTTAAGGTTTTAGGTCCCCAAATCCATACTCCGAATGGTTTTTGGACCTTGAAACCCTACTATTTGGGTACTTGGACCCTTAGAGTTTCTAATTGCCCCGACCCTCCAACTCTAAACGTAAACCCCAAAGCCTAAACCCTAAAGCCCTAAACCCTAAAACCTGCCCCGACCCTCCAACTCTAAACGTAAACCCCAAAGCCTAAACCC
>CAJNDV010014025.1:37475-39975 GCA_905221635.1 Symbiodinium sp. CCMP2456
TTGTAGTAGCAGCAGGAGTAATAGTAGTAGTAGTAGTAGTAGTAGTAGTTGTAGTAGTAGTATAGTAGTAGTAGTCGTCGTAGTAGGAGTAGTAGTAGTAGTAGTCGTCGTAGTAGTAGTGGTAGTAGTCGTAGTAGTAGTAGTAGTAGTAGTAGTAGTAGTAGTAGTAGTAGTCGTAGTAGTAGTAGCAGCGGTAGTAGTAGCGGAAATAGTAGTACTAGTAGTAGTAGTAGTAGTAGTAGTAGTAGTAGCAGCGGAAAATGAAGTAGTAGTAGTAGTAGTAGTATTAGTAGTAGTAGTAGTAGTAGTAGTAGTAGTAGTAGCAGCGGAAAATGTGGTAGTAGTAGTAGTAGTAGTAGTAGTAGAAGGAGTAGTAGTAGTAGTAGTAGTAGTAGTAGTAGTAGCGGAAGCAGTAGTAGTAGTAGTAGTAGTAGTAGTAGTAGTAGTAGCAGTAGCAGTAGTAGTAGTAAAAGCAATAATAGCTGCAGTAGTAGTGGTAGTAGTGTTGCTGCCGAGGTTGCCATTGCTGCTACGGCTGTTACTGTTGCGAGTAAGCAGCGAACAATACAGCAGTTTACGACAAGTTGCATGCTTCGTCTGCACTACTGGCGCAACTGAAGTTGCTGCAGTACTGATGCAAGCATGACTACCACCTACCACTGTGAAGCCGAGGAGCATGCTGACGATGACTACTGACTGCTGGCCACAAAAAAAACTAAACGCTCAGATGCAAGGCGGCAGGCACGCTTTTGACTACTGGCTGCAGTACCGGTAGTGACGTAGGCGCAACCAGTCTCGGACTCGGGGTCGTGGTTCTGTCTTTAGCCATCAGTGCCTGCCACATCTCTTGCCAAAGTCGAGGGTCTTGAGAAGGCTGTGCGCGTGACGATGAAGTCTGGGATGCTCCACTGTTTGCAGCTGTGTGTGCAATGTTGGCTGCGGATGCGCATGCTCCCCAGATCTCGACAGATGCCTTTTGCAGCTGCTTCGGCTCCGATCACGTGGCCGCCCTGCTAGCAATGTCGTGAAATATCTTCCGCCCACGGGTGTCAGGTAGGCATCAGAGCAGTTCACGCTATGAATCGCACCGTAAATCACTGCTGGTGGAGAAACACGACTTTGTTGTAGAAAATCTCCTCTGCAGGGCTGCTAGATAGGTGAACACAGAGCGTTTCCCAGAACCACTCTGCCTATGTTCAGCTTTGGGGCTCCCTGACCAGCAGGGTGCCTAGCATAACTTGAAAGATACTGTAAACCACCCGAAATTAGCGTAGTAGGCTGCAGCCACACGGCATTGACACTTTGGAAATTGGCTGGAGTTGCCAGGGCAAGTTTGGGGTTGTCATGGCTCGGCTGCTTCTTAGGCTTCCCACAGCACCACCAGCACCACCACCACCACCACCACCACCAACAACAACAACAACAACAACAACAAAGCAGCAACAACAGCAGCAACCACAACAACAACAACAAAACAAAAAAAACAAACAAACAAACAAACAAACAACAAAGAAGTAGCAACAACAGCAGCAACCACCACCACCACCAACAACAACAACAAAGCAGCACAACAGCAGCAACATCAACTGCAGCACCAGCAACAGCAACAGCAGTAGCAAACACTGCAAATACCCATGACAGACACAGCTAGCACCAGCGAGGACAGAGACTATCATGACAAGTCGCGACAGGCAAGGGTGAGATTTTCCCAACTCCGGGCCTGTGCTTCCTGATAGAGCTGCTGGCAGGGAAGTCGGTAGAAGTGGCCTCAAAACAGCGGCTTTGTAAACGCATGGTGCACCCCATCGCTTCCAGTCCAGTCTAGTTTGCCTGGTGGTTGGCAGCGTTTTACATGCAGGGCCTAGAGAATGTCGGAATGTCACATATGAGAAGAAGCAACTGGATACCATCCCTATATGAAAGTCGATCACACATTTATACTTCTAAGAATAGCAGCAAGGACACCAACATCTGGCACTTCGTCACCACCGCAATCACGAAGATCGTCGTCCCGATCGCCCGTCATAAATAGTCATCAAACGCACTAACATCACACGAACAAACGTCATCTTGATTATCCTCAACTTGACAGAGAAGAGCACGATCCATCGTCACCCTTATTGTGCCGTCTGTGCCATCATCACAACCATGAGGAGAATGACTTCTGCAATGCACTCATTTCTTCCAGTCTCCAAATCGCCCTCACCCCCACTCCAGCATCAGCCCGCGTGATTTGTGGGATTTTCTGGTTTGGGGGTGTTCGCGGTGCTTGGCTTCAGGGGGAAAAACGCAATTCGCTTTGAAGCCCCAAGCCGCATAAAATCCCGAAAGATCTAGAAGATGCAGAAGCCGAGGCCCAAGAACCCAAGCAGAACTAGTTGCCGGATCCCCTCAATCCTCTGCTTCATGCTCAGGTGCAACCAGGGTGGTGCTTGATGAAGTCTCCATCTCGCCTGAGGTGCTTGGAACTTCGTTCTCCAGTGAAGCTTCAGTGTGGTCC
>CAJNDV010014025.1:44975-62611 GCA_905221635.1 Symbiodinium sp. CCMP2456
ACATGAAGCTCGCAGGCAGGGTTGTTAAGAAATCTCTGGATTCAGCGATTCGCGGTTTTACAGTTCAAAGCAGTCTTGGGAGTTTCGAGCTTTCCTTATAGACTAAGTAAATTTAGAGTTGCACACAAGGAAACGAGTGTCTTACCTGGTTCAGAATATAACTGAAATAATACGGGCCTCTTCACCCTCAACCCCATGCCCATACCAAAAATTGTCCTAAACCGTACATCTCGAAGTAGACAGCAAATACCGCAAACAAACCCTCACGGCTCACGAACCTCAATATTTCTGCAGGGTACCTTGAGGGTTTGATAAGGGTCCTGAAAGGGTACGCCGCTAAGGTGTTATTTTAGGGTTGAGGGTACAGGGGGCCATGTACCTGTGTCGTATCTACCTTGGCTTGACTGTACTACATGTGTACATGAACGTTTCGGCGCATGCTACTCCTATTCCCTTGTAGCCCCTCTAGTGTCCATTGTAGATTTACTACACGGCAGCACAAGATTTGTTTAATGATATTCAAGCTACTAGCCACATCACATCCTTAAAACCGGGTTTCTGTTTTTCTAGGCCGGTAAACCCTAAACCTTGCACCCCGACTTCCCCTTGCTGGAAGCATACCTGCAAGTTGTTCGGCACCGCACCTCCTATGGCTCGCGAGCGTGGCGCAGCAAGCTTCATTGCTGTGAGGGTTGAGGACTTCAGCGTGTGGCTGGATAGAGGGTTCGGGGTTTAGTCACCTCGAACCCTCTTCCAGTGACGAAGAGTTCATTCTGTAGTCGTGGTTGCACCTGGGGGAGACATCTCATCAATCACAAGCACGTCGGTTTTATACACGCGCGACTAAACTGGAGTGACGTGAACAGCAGCCCGGAGTTTAGCCTTAGCCCTGCAGTTGCATTTCGTTTCTCTCTTGCGGCCTGGCGCCCATTCCTGGTCCGCCAAGACCTGGTGCCTTCGCTGCATTTCTGGCGTAGCATAGTATGAGACTACAAGCCTGCAAGCATAAGTATAAAAGTTCTAAATCCAAAGTAGCACCGCAAAAACTAAACACCCACTACCTTCTTTGGGGCTATATGCAGGGAGGGGGTTGAAGATGTATGCCTGCAGGGTTTCCGCCAGCTGCTTGCAGAGTCGAGGATCCACCATGTGTAGAAAGGATGCCGACGCATGGTTCATGCTTATAGGATCAGGGGACTTAGTAAGATAGGTTACAAGTAGAGTTATGTTAGATGTATCCTAAGTTAGAACTTCCTCCGCGTCGCCTACTTAAGTCTTCGGGTGTTGGGGGTGAAGACAAAGCCGCCAGGTGTAGAACGGAAGCTGCAAATCAGGCCCACGACAGAACCTGTACCCTACGTGCACGAGAGCTGTAAATAGGACCCCTACACCTTGTAAGCTCTATCAGCGCTAGACGGGCTAGAACCCCGAAACAGACGGAAAAAGAGACCAAACCCCCCTAAATAAACCGCAAACCCTAAACCCCTATAAACCCCTAAGCCCAAAACCCCTAAACCCTAAACCCTCTAAACCCTCAACAACCGAACCCCCGACCTTCCCTAAGCCCCAAACCAAAAGCCTTGAACCCTGAGCTTCGGCCCTTAGGGTTTAAAAGGCTTATAGGGGTTCAGGATCTTAGCGTTTAGGGTTTAGGTTTATTGCATATAAGGCTTCGCCCTAAGCCTTCATATATATATATATATATCTATCTATCTATCTATCTCTATCTATCTATCTCTATCTATCTATCTATCTATCTATCTATCTATCTATTGAAATTTATTTACTTATTTAAACCTAAACCCTAAACGCTAAGATCTTAAACCCAAAGCTCTTTAAACCCCAAAGCTAGAGCGAGGCAGCCGAAACCATGGCGGCGAGCGGAGAACCGGTGGTGAAAGGAGCTCGTCTTGGGTCCTGCTTGGAGGTTCATAGGTAGCTATAGGTAGGGTTTAGGGTTTAGGGGTTTAGGGTTTAGGGTTTAGGGGTTTAGGGTTTAGGGGTTTAGGGTTTAGGGTTAGGGGTGTGGGCTTTTACTTGGAGGTTCATGGGTAGTTCTAAGTAGGGTTATAAGTAGGGTAAGTGTAGTTATAACCCATATGTTAGGGGACTTATAACCCTTACTTATGACTACCCATGAACCTCCAAGAACGCTACGGGATTCAGGCAGTACAAAGTTAGTGGATCGTGGGTTTAGGGTTTAGTGTTAGTTGATCGTGGGGTTCAGGTCTTAGGGTGTAGGAACTTAGGGTCTAGGTCTTAGGGTTTAGGGACTTTGGGTCGTCTAGGTCTGAGGCCTTAGGATTTTGAACGTTGAGGACGGAGGTTCCCTAAACCCTAAACTGCCGAGAGCGCCACCGACCATCTGCATGGGCGCTCGAGGCTCCGAGCGAGGCCCGCGGCCGAGAGTCTGCACAAAACGGTGAGGGAGGGTACAGCCTCCCGATATATAAGGGGACGGAAAAGACTCTGCTACGCCTCACACAATGCGGGCGTCAGCCTTTTACAATGAGAACCTCAAACCCACGACCCATTATTTCCCTCGTTATAAGTGTATACTTCAAACGACCCTCACAGGGTGCGAAGGGCAAGTTGTTTGTTGGAAACCCTTGCTTCTCGTCGAGCCCACAACCTCACAGCTGTGGCTTGGTGTGAAACGCTCAATGTAATCAGAACTGTGAAGGGAAGCTGAGAGCAAGAAAGTCCCCCTTGAGGGGGGTTCGGGGGGTGATCCCGAGTGGCTGGGGCGGGACTACATGCTGACGCAAGGGTGCGCCCATGTTCCTAAAAGTAAAAGGCGCACCCACCGCACGTACACTGTATGCACACCCTATAGAACGTTTATCTTCATGGGTTTTGGGATCGGAGGTGTAGGGTTCCCAGCGGTCAGTTCTGAGCCAAGACGTTGTAATCGACAGCGAGGATGTCCGCAGCCAACAAGCAAGCCAGACCAGGCCAGGACACCCCCCGTCGGACTAAAGTGCCACCAGCCGGGAAGAGAACAGGCACTTACCACCGCACCAGACGACGTCGCCCGCGAGACTCAGGTTAGAAGTTCGGGCGGACATTCATCAGTCAGCCCGCCTTCTCAAAGCATAAGAATTGTGGTTCAGGGTTCAGGGCTTAGGATCGCCCTAGGCCGGGTTGCCGTGGTTGCTAGCGGTTTAGTTTTAGTATCTAGGTTAGAGGTGTACGAAGAGGTTTGGCAGAGCCGGACATGTGTAGACCCCGCAAACCCTAAACTCTAAACGAAATCCTGAACCGTAGACCCTAGGGTATAGGACGTGTGGCTTCGGGGGCTTGAGATTGGGTTTCCAGGGCTTAAGAGACAGGTTGACCCTGCTATGCTCTTACAGGAATCCCTTAAGGGAGCCTTTGCTTCGCGAAGGACGGACCTTGGCCTACCCAGTGGCAGCAGATTGGAAGCCGGATCTCAAGCACGGGCCTTTCTGCAGGGTGGAGGGCTCCAAGGGTTTAGGCTTTTGGGTGTAGGTTCGATGAAAATAATGAGGGGTTTCCTCAGATCTTTGTACTGCAACATACCCCAAGGCCCAATTGAAACTGTTTTTGTGCCTAGTTAAAGCCCTCCTAGCAAGCCCGTGTAATAATCCCTAGCGGAGCCCTACTCTAACGCAAAGCCCACTTCCCTGTGCAGGGTTCAGATTCGCGTCTAGGGCGTATGAACAGATCTTTCAACCTAAACTCGAAACCCTACTTGTTTGCAGGGTCCTTATATATTCTTGTTAGGGCTATGGTGGTTTAAAGTAGGTTTTGGGGCTCAAGCGTCAGGCGTCAGGTTGAGGATCGCAAGTTCAAGGTTCGGGTTCTGGGAGCTCGTAGGCTTCGCTGCCATCGTGGCCAAGAAGGAGGGTTTGGGCTTCAGGGTTTTAGGTTGTAACGGTTAGGTCAGGGGGTTTGTCGCAGTATGTCCTGGAATGTTGTTCATACCTGGGATTGTGCGTTTGAGTTTTGCGGGTTCCTAAACCCTAAACCCTAAACCCTAAACCCTAAACCCTACCCCGAAACCTGAGACCCTGAGCCTATAAACCCTATGGGGTTAAGGGCTCCACCGAGACGGGGTTTAGGCTTGAAGTTTCCGGTTCAACCGTATTGGGATACTTTCAAGGTTACTACATGGTGTACCAAAAGGGTACTCTCTATACGTATTGGTTACTACTACTACTACTACTACTACTACTACTACTACTACTACTACTCCTGCTGCTGCTGCTGATGCTGCTGCTGCTGCTGCTGCTGCTGCTGCTGCTGCTGCTACTACTACTACTACTACTACTAATACTTCTACTACTACGGTTGCTGCAATGTAAGGTTTCTGTAAGCGTTGCTGACGGCTTTGCGGGCATGGATTGGTTTTGAAATGCTGCAAGCCAGACCGTGTACCAAACGATGTAGCAGAAGAACGACACTCCTAGGCCTGCAAGCTCGGAACCGTCGACCCAGGGGAAATCTCAAAGACATCACCGACTACCTTGAACAGCAACGTGGTTACGACATATGCGACTACCTGATGAAGGACCGGGAGGGCTTGAAGGGTCGGGTACTACAGGAACCGTGTTGATAGTTTTAGGGTTTAGGGTTTCGGGGTTGACAGCAGGGCAACAAGTTGCACAACCCCATGTGGGACATGGTCTTTCCTGACACTTACTCCTAACATCAGCTTTATCACAAACCCTTCGAAAGCGGCAAACCTTCGAAAACCGATTGCAAAAACGAGAAGTGAAACCGGAACTAAGGAAGCCCGTAAGCCGTCGGGTAATATGGAGGTCGGAATAGTTACCTACATGGAGTATCTCCCTGCCACTGTCGTTTGGTTATAGTTGCATGAAAGGCCTAGGCCCCACATCTGCCTATATATATATATATGTATGTACACATGGATCCACATGGCCTCGGGCTGGGGCAGGTCCAGGGCTTCAAGATTTTGGGTTTCGGGCAGTTGAGTTTTGATCTTTTGCTTCCATTCCACGGTTCGGTGCAGAATGCTGCGGGCATGGAGGGTTAGGGTCAAGGCTTGTAAGAACGGACATGCCTTAGGTGTAAACCCTCAATCCAGCCCTAGGTCTTGAAAATACTGTAAGAGCTCGGGACTCATAGGAGGCATTCAAGCGGACTTATTACGGCCTTTTAGGTTGAAGGGTCTAGAGTGAAGGGTTTAGGGGCTTAAAGTTTACGGTTGAAACCCCTAAACCCCTAAACCCTAAACCCTAAACCCTGAATTTCGGGTGGAGGGTCTGGCGTTTGCCGACAGGATCTGATGGTCAAGCAGCCAGCAGACCCCTTGCAGCACATGCCGCGATCTCAGAGCCCCTCACATCCATGCCGGAGCTTCATAGCCAAGTCTTCCAAAATCCCGTGCTTCAGGAACATCGCGCAAGTGATAGTAGGATCCCTAAAATGATGTAAACCCTAAACCCTAAACCCTTATAGGGATCTTGGGAAGGTCTGGGTATGTACCCTGGACTCGACAGTTTTTCGAGCAGGGTCGCTGAGTAGCGCAATGAGGCCTGCAGAGCCTTTAGGAATCTAAGATTCAGGAGTGAAAGGTCTTAGGGCCTCAAAGGCTTCACGGTTGCGGGCTTTAGGGTTTTTCTTAGGGATGTTGAGGATTCAGCGGTTGAGGGCTTGGGAGTTTCGTGGTTAGGGTTCGGGGCTTTCAGGTCCAGGATTTCTATATTTCGGGCTTAGGCGTTCAGATTTAATGGTAATATTGGGGCCCAAAGAACTATCTATAATATTTTGGGGGCTCCTTATTGTACTTGTAGTATAATAGTCCCCAAAACCCTATATTCTAGTTGTTAAGGCCCCTACATTAACCTGCACCAGCAGAACCCTTAATAGCTGAACCGATAAGCTTGCTAGCCTTCGAGCCCGGACAAGCCAAACCTCAGCCCTAAACCCTAAGTACCCCAAACCTTCAAAGAACGCTGAAGAAACCCTCACAAATTCCGGGCAAGTGTCCTGAACCCTTCATCGTTTTCTGAGGCTGGACTGCCTGGAGAAGGGTTATCCGACTGGACCATTGAAGGTCACTGCTTGTTTGCCTTGGTTGGCTAGGGTCCCAGAACCCTCAACCCTAAACCCTGAACCCTAGACCCTGAACCCTAGACCCTAAACCCTAAACCCTAAATCCCCAACCCTCAACCCTGAACTCCAGGGCCTAAGCCCTAAACCCTGAACCCTCAACCCCAAAAGCCTGAACCCCAGACCCAAAACCCCGAACCCTAAACCCTGAACCCTGAACCCTAGACCCTAGACCCAATGAACCCTCAACCCCAAAACCCTGAACCCGAGACCCTAGACCCTAAACCCTAAACCCTAAACCCCGAACCCTCAACCCTAAACCCTGGACCCTAGACCCTAAACCCCGAACCCTGAACCCTGAACCCTAGACCCTAAGTCCTAAACCCCGAACCCTCAACCCTAAACCCTGAACCCTAGACCCTAAACCCCGAACCCTCAACCCCTAAACCCTGAACCCTAAACCTAAACCCCAGATCCTAAGCCCCGAACCCTCAACCCTAAACCCTGAACCCTAGACCCTAAATCCCTAAACCCCGAACCCTCAACCCTGAACCCTAGACCCCAAACCCCAGACCCGAACTTTGTGTTTCTGGGGTTCAGGGTCGTTCGGGTTGAGGTTTGATTCTCTGGGGTTCCATTTTTTGGGGCTTTATGGTTCGAGAGGTCAGGGTGTAGGGTTTAGGGTTCAGGGTTTCGAGGCTTTGCACTTCGACTTCTGAAGTGTGGGGTGGGTTTCGGGTTTCGCGTGCTCTGCATGGTTTTCCTCGTCCTAGGTACAGCCGCGATATACATCACCGCTAGTTCACATGCATCATCATCGCGTCGAGATTTATCGGCTATAAGATCAGAACCCGCTATGCAAGTTGGGTTATATATATATATATATATATATATCAGGGTTTTGGCTATCGTTGTGAGTAGGGGGGGTGCTGCTCGGGGCCCTACATGTGGAGGATGGTTGGGGTTTGGGGAAGGAGGGCGAAAGCTTTCGAGTTTAGGGTCTAGGGTTTAGGGAACTTTCTGCGACATCATGGAATCTATTGAAAGGAAGGAAAGTAGCATCGGATAAAACTCTAGCAGCTCTCGATGTGTCATAACTTGAATGCCCTAGAGTCCATGTGCAACCACCCATGAATACAATAGGGATCGCAAGAATTAAGAATAATATCCCCGTCATATAGCAGGAACCCTATGATTGTCTTGCCCTAAACCCTAAACCCCCTAAACTTAGCCTTTTCCTTGGAGGTCTGTGTGTGCTCACCGCCTGGATTGGGAGCTTTTGCCAGCAAGCGGAGGTTGATTACAGGGTTTCGGGGTTAGGGTTTGGGGTTTTGGGAACCCTCGACCCTAAACCCGTAGTGCGGCGACTGAGGCCAGACGTGAAAATGGAGCTTTAAAAAGAAAGCCCTAAACCCTGAACCCCTAAACCTTCAGCCCTAAACCTTTAATCCAAAACCCGATCGTTGCAAAACCCTGAACCCCGGGGATGATGTCTGTTTCAGCTATTGGCCCGGGCTTCTCGAACTAGAAATGGCACCTTGGGAATAAACAGATTATAAGGTTCAACGCTTGGAGCCTAGGGTTTACTTTACATTTGAGGGCGAACGCCACTCATCCGCTCTCTGGATTCCTGGATCGGGTAGCCAGCTCTTCGATTCCAGGATTCTCTCTCTCTCTCTCTCTCTTCCTTTGCTTCGCGCCGCTCTCATCTGCCCTCATCCCATGGTAGCCGAATGGGCGCAGTGATTGCGTCTTCCTCAATGCGTCAAGCCTGCTGACAACTGGACACGGGACTACCCGTCCCATTAGCCTACCCTAGCCGGACTACCCTAGCCTACTTGATCCCTACCCTCGCCCCGCCTAGCCAATCCCTATACCCTTATCTCTCTACAACACTAGATGCCTCCTGCCGGTATGCTCTCAAACCAAAGAGCTTTGTGGCTTCACCCCCTTCTAGATACTCGGGTAGTAACTTTTACACTGAGGGGTTGCGCTGTCATGTTCCTTGGTTGGCCAACCGAAATCGAAACTGTTGTTCCCTTCACGACCTTAATTAATGTTGTTGGCGTCTCACATTTATTGTTCGCCGACTCACAGGTGTAGTAGCATTGGTGGTCCTGTGGCAATATGCTCGTTAAAGCCGACACCCCAAACCTTAAGCCCCTAAACCCCAAACCTTAGACCCCCTAAACGCTAGACCCCTAAACCCTAAACCCCTGAACCGCTAAACCCCAAACCCCTTAAACCCTACCGTAAATGCTCTGCGTGTAACGACGAGCTAGGGCCTTTCGGCCCGAACATGGCACGATGATTTTAATGTAGGGGTCTTCATAGTTAGAATAGGGTTTGGGGGTATATTATACTATAATTTGTATAAGGAGCCCCAAAGCCCCGTTCTAATTATTCAGGCCCCTATATCAGAGGGCTTACTATAGAGTTGCTTTATCGACTAGAACAGGGTCCCTTCAAGGGGTCCGTTACAAGAGATTCGGGTTTCGGGTTTAGGGTTTAAGCGGTCTTTCAAAAGGCTTACTGTAACGTGTTGCCTGTTTAAGGCTTGCTATATGGATTCGTTCAAAATGGGCTTTGCAATTAACTGAAAGAGAGCTCCTTGAAGAGTTGTATAAGGGTCTTTATACTGAAGGGTTATACAAGAGTTTCTAGTGTAGGGTTTAGGGTTTAGGGTGTAGGGGCCCCTAAATACTTGGAATATGATTTTTAGGTCAGTGTACATCATTGTACTATACTTGTATCAATGACTATAAGGGACGTTACTCGTAGCATCTTGCAACTATCATGGAGTTGTTTCCTCCCCCCCCTATGACCCCCCCCCCCCGAAACTAGCTCTTTCACTAAGCTTGCTGAGCAGAGGACTCCGGTTTGGTGGTCTAGCCCCCTAGAAAAGTGTTGTACCAAACCACGACACTGAGCGCTTGCTAAGCGCTTGCTAAACACTCGCTAAGCACTCGCTAGGCACGGTCGATGCGAATGTATCGCACAGATCAACATACCAGAGAGGTGAAAGGGGTTCGAGGCCCAACAAAGCATCTGCTGAGAGACTGTCGCCTCCCAAGCGCTCAGCAAGCTACTAGTAAGGTTTCTTGGGGGGGAGGGGGGGCATAGGGGGGGGGAGGTAGAATCTCCATGAAACTATTTCGACCCCTGCATTGTTTAGGTTAAGGATTGGCGAGTTGAGTGTTGCAGATTAAAAGGTCCACTGAAAGGATCTGAGTAGTCAGGAAGAGCATCCCCACTTCGGGTATTTAGGGTTTAGGTTGTAAAGTTTTGGGTTTTGTTCCACGAACCTGGCGCGGCTTTGACTAAGGAAGGGAGAGGTTTGCGAGGACCCGCCGGACTAGGGCTTAGGTTAAGGGCAATTAATGGGAGGTCTGGGTATATTATAGGGGCCTTAATAATTGCCTATACTATTTGGGGTTCCCCATTATAATTATGGTATTAATGGGCCCCAAAACCTTATTCTAATTATTAAGGCCCTTATATTAATAAGGACGCAAGGCTTCGCGGTTGGTTGCCGGCTGAACCAGGACTCCAGACTTCAAGTCTTCAAGCCCAAACCTCGACACCTAGGCAGAACATCCCGAAGCCCCTAAGCCCATGAAGCGGCGCCATTCCTTGCTTTGGGGTGGAGTTTAGGGTGTGGCTGTGAATTCCGGTGTTTGGGAGGTTTTTGCTTCTTCTAGGGGTTAGGCAGTGGGGTTGGGACAGGGTGCTTTTTCTAATGGAATCGGAAGAGCGAGTGAGATTAAAGGTCGGGAGGGCTGGAAGCTCCAAGTGGATAGCAGTTGTAGACTATAGGCCCTAGACCCTAAACCCTAAACCCTAACCCCTAAACCCTAAACCCCTAAACCCTAAACCCTACAGAATGTGGGGGTGTAGATTTGCAGCTTTTCATTAGCAAGCTGAAGCTCCCTTCGTCTTTCGTGGCCACACTGCTTTGCTAGTTAAGGTTCAGTTTTAGGGATTGATACTCATACTCCGGATGGGACGGAGGTTTCGTGTATATGTGGCGCCAGAGTTTACGGCTGAACAACACGTACTCAACTTGCTTGTCTAGATGTGGTGCAGGCCGGGAGACAATCGGCCCCTGAGGAACCCGGAGCCCGAAGCAGCGCTACAGAAGCCTTAGCAGGAAACTGGCTGACCACCACGGCCTTGTTTACATCGGCGCTGCAGAGCTGCTGAGGGAGGCTGGGGCGCGGAA
The DNA here is from genome assembly GCA_905221635.1 of Symbiodinium sp. CCMP2456. Taxonomy (NCBI): domain Eukaryota; class Dinophyceae; order Suessiales; family Symbiodiniaceae; genus Symbiodinium; species Symbiodinium sp. CCMP2456. The sequence goes on from CAJNDV010014025.1 coordinate 55,240, forward strand.
CCCAGGACCCAACATACGACCGATCGATGTTAGAGGGTGTTGACAGCTTCGGCAGGACTTTACCGTACGGCTTCAGACAGGAGGCTAAATAGTTAGCAATTCACTTGCTTATTGGGCTCCGCAAAATCATGGCGGTATAGAAAAAGTTTATATTCAAAGCCGAAACTATTCAGGCCTCCTTACGGGTGTCCACCTCAAAACTTAGGGTCTAGGGTACAAGGAGATGGGGCCTGGAGGATTTGCGGGTTCATGGCATCTACGTTCTGCCAGTAGTTATTTTGCAGTAGCTTTCAGGTTTGAGGTCTGTGGCTGGTCGCGAAAGAGGTATGTATTAGCTTGGCCTATGCATGAATACTTTGATCAAGTTCCCCCTTATGAAACGGCTTCCTATACGCTTTTGCCTCCGTCCCCTAGTGCTAGCATGTTCAGAGCGAGGCCACTGGGTTTCCTTTCGAGTTGAGTTTATATTTTAGGACTCATGGTCAAAGGTTTCAGGTCAATATCCCGACTATTTTATATGGGAGTTGAGATTTCGTGCTCATTTACCTTGCATTCCCTCTACTTGTTTCTTACCTGACTGTGTCGTTCCCGCATCTTGTCATGTCATGTCGCTGCTTATCTTGTCCTGTACGGTGTGGAGGAAAGTATATGCACGATATACAGAGATACCTATCTGCAGATTTGTTGTTATGCGTAAAGCCATACGCATGCGAATGCAGAGATGACCGGGTTGTTGGTTTGTTGGTTCTGTCGAGTAGGCTCCAATCGGGTTGGAACTTGTTAGTTGGATCTACGGGTCTAGGCTTTAGGGTTCAGGGTTCCTCTTCCGAGAGTTCTAGAAGAAGTTTACTTTTTGGGATGTGGGGTTGTTCCGCTTCAGAGGCTTACGCAGGGTATCGAGCTTACACACAGAGGCACCAGCCTAAACCCCAAAACCTCAGGGCTTTAGGGCATTTTTGGCTGCATGGCATAAGGTTTGGGAACTACGGAGTCGACGGGCTTTATCCGTATCCTGCTGGGGGGATCGCAGCTAAGGTTGATACGGCCACAACATCGTATGCCGAGGATGAGCAGGCATCATTGGGGTCAGGTTTACATTGAAGAATCATATTAGCATTACTATTACAATTATACTATTATAATTTTTGATATCGTTATTATCACCATTGAAAGTTTAAGGTTAAGGGTTTAGGGCTTCGGGCGTACGTGGCGTTGTAGTTGCCGATCTCCTTGCAAGGAAGTGTATTCAGGGGTCCTTTCGTTAGGAAGAGCTTGTAGAGCAGGTCCCAGGGGCAGTTTAGGGTTTAGAATTTACGGTTTAGGGTTTAGGGGGATTAGAGGTCCTCTTCGGGCGGATAAAAATGTTCAAAAACCAGGGGTTTACTCATACCACCAATCCCAAACCGTAAGCCCTAAAACCCTTAGTGAAGTCTGGGCGTTGAGGAGTTAGGATTTCGAGGTTAGGGTGTCCTTGAAGTGACACACCGAGCAATTAAATAATGTAGGCCCCTGATGAATCTATGAAAAAGATTCTAACAATGAATATGTCTATAGCAAGATTAGTAATAATAAAGACACTCCCGTTTATCAAGGGCCATGAGCTCATGGCCCCGATTCTGGGTTGAGGGTTTTGGGGGGGGTGCTTAGTAGGATCCCCATCATCATCCCTGCAAGGGGAAGGGGTCGATTAATGAGAGGTATTCAGCACGACCTGAATCCTTCAACGCACTTTGTCTTGAGAGGGTTGGATGCCCGCACGAATTAGTTAACAGTACTATTCCTTAGCATTCCTTACCACAATTATACTTTATCATGTACCTCAGTTCTATAGCAGGAGCTATTAAGGCCGCTATGCTATGGAACCCCATGGCAATGCTTGTAGCAACTTTTTTAAGGAACTCTGCAAGGTACCCTTCTCAAACTGCTACGGCCCCGATTTAAAAACTCGGAATTCCCACACCGGCAACCTGAATCAAATGTACCAAGCCAAGCGGGCAATGTCTAACCCAACCAAAACCCGAAATAGGGCATAGGGCTGAGACCAAAAAGCGGTTTAGGGTTTAGGAAAAGCCCTAAACCTTAACTCCTGAAAACCTAGACCTGTCGGAATGCATGTGGGTAGTTCTCTAAATTAGGGTTCCTTTGGGGGGTCCTTTTTATAAGGGTGCCGTACTATATTGGGGACCTAAAAAGGGACCCTAGTTTAGAAAACTACCCATGTGGTTTGGCCTGTACAGCTGGGAAGCGGGAGCAGGTGTCAAAATTGGTTCTGGAGCTCATCAGACAGGCCAGGGTTGGGGTTTAGGGTTTAGGGTTTAGGGTTGGCTCCATTGGGGGTACTATGTCAGATTTAGGATTGAGATTCGAGCTCTGTTTAGGCTGCATTGATTTGAGGTTTAAGGTGTTTAAGGTTTCGGGCGGTCTCGGGTAGGGTTCAGGCTGTCCAGGTTTTAGTCTTTAGTGTAGGGATAATTTGTGTTCCGAGATTCAGGGTCTGAGATGTATTCTTTTGGGGGTGCAGGCTCAGCTACTGTGGTGTGGCCTGCAATTCCTTATCCCTAAATGAGTGAGTGCCCATGAGCGCCCAGGCAGCCCAGCACCTCCTTACCATTACCAAGGGTTAAGACCAAAATCTACGCTTCTGATATGTACTCCCTAAACCCTAAACCCTGTAGCTTAGCTGCCACGGGGTTGGGGGTTCGTTTACAAGGCTCTTACAATTAGAGTTTCTTTGCAGGTGGTCCGTATAGCAAGGATCCTACTATTTAGGGTATACATACGGGTTCCCTCATGCAAATACTCAAGCCACATTGGGTTTAAGGTTTTAGGAGTTCTACTACTACTGCTTAGATTTTGCGTTGTGGGAGTTCCGATTAGGGTATAGGGATGCTTGAAAACTTGAACCCGTGAACTAATTACTAGCACCGGTGCCTCAGCAGAAAACCTTGTTGGTAAACTGTGTACGCATTCCCAATATTATATGGGCGGTTCTCTAAACTAGAATCATTTTCGAGCTCTTTGATTATAAGAGCCCCTACGTTTGCGAACATCCGTGCGCAAGTAAGTGAGAGACCTACACTGGAGATGTCTTGCAAACCTAAATCGTTTCTCTAAGCCCTACATTCTACACTTTACCGAAGATCCAGGGTCACGCGCTGGCAATAGGAAAAGAAGAGCTGGACCTCTTATAAGTTACGACAGTTAGGACGCCTACACCGTTAAGACTCGAGTCAAACCTCTTAAATCTCATCCCGCAAGCATGAACCCGAAGCCTTGCAAGCTTTAGAAGCTGTTTATCCGAAGAAGGGTCCATGTGCCCAATAATATATATATATATATACACACACATACATACATATACATACATACCCACTAAGGCCAACGCATTGGTTCGCAAGGCTCAACACCCGAAAGAACAATTAATTAGGCCCCGTAAAATCGCGTTACACTTAAACTCAAGTCTAACTCTCTCCGTCTCTCCCTCTCTCCCTCTCTCTCTACACACACACACACACACACACACATATATATATATATATATTAATATAAGGCTTTATCAGCCTATATAAGATCTGTAGCGGCCCTAGAAAACCCTGGTTCCCCGCTCAGGCCGAGCAGAAGATCCAGGGCTTCGTCGTGGACGGTTTCCCGAGGAGGGATTTTGGCATCGGTCGGAGCCTAAACCCTAAACCCTAAACGTTAAATCCTAAACATTAAACCCTAAACATTGAACCCTAAACCCTAAACATTAAACCCTAAACCCTAAACATTAAACCCTAAACAATTAAACCCTAAGCCGTAATCGGTCGGACTTTAGTTGTTTAGGTTTTAGGTAGGTTTAGGGGTTTAGGGTTTTAGGTTTAGTTGGGTTTAGGGTTTATAGGGTTTCGTTAGGCTTTGTGTTTAGGGGTTTAGGGGTTTAGGGTTTAGGGTTTAAGGAAGTGTTGAGGGTTGTTACAGGGGTTGTCAAATACGCTGTACAAGGTGTTCCTATGCTGTTTTGCCGTTTTTATTAAATGTAGGGAGTGTTTAGGCTGTTGAATGAAGGCTTCATGGTATCGGAGTTAGGGAACCCAAGCCTTGAACCCCCAGACACCCGGCCAAGCTCCTTCGGTCGCCTTCGCAGGTTTCTCGACAGTGTGGCCTGAAACGCAAAGAGCTATTTCAACATAGTCCGGCTCCTAAATCTAAGCTGAGCCCGTGAGAGCAACGACGCACATGTGGTCACTAGCCCTTTGTGTTTGAATCTGGGCATTTGTTTTGGGGTTCCGAATGGCAAGGATGCTACTGCTTCACGTGCATATCCTTCAATCACAAAGGAGAGAACTGTTCGCGTCGTTTCGGGTCTTCAGAATGCCGCATAAACCACAATATACATGCTGATTCCAGGATGCTATGTGCCTGATGCAGTAGCCGTAATCAACATATTATACATACATGGTTGTATTGTCATATCACTATACAGCATGACATTATGTAATTGTGCCACGTAGAGGACTCCCTGCCAGACTACCTTCCTCAAAGAGAAGGCCGTCGTTGAGCACTCAGCCATCCCATGCTTTCGGTTGTCCCAGACTTCTCCAGCGGTAAGTTGGAGGGCGAGAAGTTCTCTTCAATAAGGTTTTTTAAAGCTGTTCTACCTTTGGAACGGTTTGGACAGGCCTACACGGTGTTCGTTGGCCATTTGCTTTGAGAGGCGGCGTGCGGCATGTAGTGTAAGAACAGCAGGACCCTAAACCCTCATCCCTAATGGGATCGAAGCCCAAAGCTTAATTACCCTAAACCCTAAACCCTAAACCTTAACGGGATCGAAACCCAAAACTCAATTACCCTAAACCCTAAACCCTAATGGGATCGAAGCCCAAAACTTAATTACCCTGAACCCTAAACCCTAATGGGATTCCTCTCGGCGAACTTGGATCTGAAATCGGCCTCATTGACTGAGATGAGGGGGAAGGTCATGCTCTCTGTTCTGATACCCTCATTCGTCCGGATGGGTCTCATCCGTGCAGAGATGATGAATGTAAGAAAGGGCCGACCAAGCCAAAACCGTGGGAACCAAGCCACAATTGAGTGGCTCCTTTTGGACTTCAAGGCGTCAAGGACAACGATCACTTTGAACGAGGAGCTGGCGGACAGGATTGGGGCCTTCCTCATGCGGGAAGCCCAGGAGGTCAGAGAAAACGGCGAGGAGCTTGATGCGCACACCGCTGAAGAGGTATGGTCCCGCGTCGTGCTCGGGAGCACCTTGAGAGGCCACGCCAGCGGATCAGGAGGCAAGGAACAGGGCCTTACGGCACAGGTGACACGTATGACCCGCTGGAGTTTGGGTTGTACATTGTTGCGAAGGAAGCCTTTGAATCCGCGATTTTGTCCGCGTATCCAGTTACAAAGCCCTCTTGAGTTACCTGATCTCCTTCGAGGAGAGCGGGAAGAGCCCGGCAGAGGCTGCCGCGGCCGAGTCCACCGCCGCTGCACCCTTCGGGAACCCTGGCGCAATGGGATCGAAGCCCAAAACTTAATTACCCTAAACCCTAAACCCTAATGGGATCGAAGCCCAAAACTTAATTACAGAAGCTTCTCCTTGCCCCCTCGAAGTCAAGCCCTGCCATCACATGTTCATACAGGGGTTTTCCTTTTTGTAATACTATCCCCGTAGGGTCCCTTTGTAACTACTCCTCACGGACTAGTTATAGCGTATTGTATCCTAAACAATTTGCTGATTATTCAGGCCCCTATCGGAAACCCTAAACCCTAAACCCTAGGCCCTATCGTATTACTCGCGGTTTAGGGTTCAGGGGCGTACTTAGCGGATCAGGGGACCTTGTCAGTAGGTCACAGGAAGAGTTAACAGTACCCTTACTCGTAACATCCTACTTAAAACCCTACTTACTTGGAGGTTCATGGGTAGTTATAAATGGAGTGATAAGTCCCCTAATATAGGTTATGACTACAGTTACCCTACATATAACCCCACTTGTGACTACCCATGAACCTCCAAGTATAGCATACTTACTACCTTCCGCGATCCCCTAAGAGCCCTAAATTCCTAAATCCGAATGCGGGCCTGAACCCTAAAACCCTAAACCCTTTAACCCACAAGCCGTAAACCTTAAACCCCGAAACCCCTAAACCCCTAAATCCCTAAACCCTAAACCCCTAAACCCGTTAAGTCATTACCAATACCTTTTTCGGGGATTCCTTATTAGAAATTATAGCATAATATACCCCAACACCCTATTCTAATTATTAAGGGCCTCTACAGTAAAGATTGAGGGTATAAACCCTAAACCCTAAACCCTAAACCCTAAACCCTAAACCCTAAACCGCTAATTATTAAGGGCCCCTACATTAAAGATTGAGGGTTGAGAGACTCGAGGTTGATTGCTGTCAGTCAGCGCAGCCACAGGCAGAGGCGTTTGTACGGCCAGTCTTGGATTTTGGGGTTCGTTAGGGTTTAGGGTTTAGGGTTTAGGGTTTAGGGCTCAGTTCCTCTGTAGGGTTTAGGGTGGACCCTAAACCCTAAGCCCTAAATCCCCAAACCCCAAACCCTAAACCCTAAAGCCCTGCACCCCTAAATCCTAAAGCCCCAATCCTAAACCCTAAACTCTAGAGCCCCTAAAGGCAGGTGTCAGCAGAAGGCCTGAAGCTGAGAGCCCCTCCCATCCAGCGAGCTGTCGCGCTGGACAAGCACTGAATCATGAGCATAATACACCCGCTACAACCCTAAACCCTGAAACCCTAAATCCTGATCCCTCTAGTGATGATAAGGTTTGTAATGCACCACGAAATTCTTTGCGAAAACCGACGAATCTCACTCTATTCTATTAAGGTATGCGCCTCTATATTAAAGCCGTTATAGACCGCGTTAAAGCTCTATAAGACCTTATTCAAGTTATTAAGATTTGGACCCATACGTTTCAACTCGCGCAGAGCCCTTACACAAACCTATAATAGCGACTAAGACCCCCTCTATAAAACCCTTGTAAACCGCTACTAAGACTAAGCCGCTATCAAGAATAGATACAAACATCTGATTTATGGACGACTCAGGCGCCCCTAAAAAACTGCAAACCCTATAATTAAAGCCTATTCTGAAGATTAAAGCTCTATAAACTCTTACCTATTCTAAGGATTAAAGCCCGCCTCTGCTAATTCCGAATCCCCGGTGAACTTCATCCTTGACTTCAACCCAGGTGTTCACGCACGTCCTCCTCCTGAAGGTGTGCTAGGGTTTAGGGAAGAATAATTAGGTTCAGGGGTTTAGGCTTTAGATTTACAGGATCTTGGGCTTAGATTTCTGCGGTTTAGAGCTTAGGGTTTTGTTGGAGTCTGGATATGCATTTACCCAGAGGGTCCTAGATGTATCGCC
>CAJNDV010014025.1:63931-73931 GCA_905221635.1 Symbiodinium sp. CCMP2456
CAACAACATCATCAACAACAACAGCAACAACAGCAACAATGAAAAAAGTAACAGTAACAATAGCAAGAACTAGCAAGAACAAGCACTACTACTACTACTACTACTACGACGACGACGACGACGACGACGACGACGACGACGACTACGACTACGACTGCGACTGCGACTGCGACTGCGACTGCGACTACGATCACGACGACGACGACGCGAAGACGAAGCCGAGTCCTGCTGCTGCGATGGTCCATAACCATTGCTGGCACACTTATTTTCCAGTTCGGCCTTTCGTTGTTCAGAGAAGTCAGCTATCTTAATTACTCCAATCTTGCTACAAGAAAGACACCTACAGGGAACTGAACAAGTAACCATCAACACTGATCCGGTTAAAGCTCAAAGCTGAGAAAGCCAGGCAGCTGGGAGGAGGGAGCCGCGAGGCCGAGGTTAAGTTGCCACTGTACATTTGTATCACGGAATCGATGGTGCGGCCTGGCTTCGGGTCTACCGCTTTGAGATGGCAGGCAACAGAGAAGCCTCACATGAGCGCTGGATGAGGTCTTGTCAACTTTTGGATTCTGGGGTTTGGGGGCAGCTGAAAGTTATGGTAGCAAAGATCACAACCTTGATCCGTAAACCCCACACATCCTCCTACTACATGACACAGCTGCTCCTGGATCCATGAAAAATGCATCGCAGTCCATCCACAGCACCCAGTCATACTTATTCGTGTCAAGGATATTCTTCACAGCATTCCTGAGATCCAAGCTCCGAGCGTCGAGTAATCAGTACCGCGCTGGCATTCAGATTTACAAGCAGCAGGAAGACGACTGTCCGCCTAATAAAGAAAGCTTTGCACGAAAAGCCGAGCATCACTTTCCAGAAAAAGGGTTTGTGAATTCCGTCTTGAACATTCATGCGGGCCGCCTTGTTCGGCAGAATCTGCGCGGCGTCCGTAAAAAAATGGAGGTCATAACCGTGGAGCGCCTTGTAGATTTGGCGGTTTTGTTCGCACAGAACACGCACAGGGGCATCTGCTGCATATGCACAGATAGTGACAACGGCGATGCGAAGACCTTCGACTCGGTGGCCAGGCTCCAGTTTGAGAACAGACTCGTCATCTAGCAGGCGGACTCTCTCGGTTAACGACCTGCCGGCCAGCATGACATCCCAACCAGCTGCGGGCCAAGTTGAGCATTCGCTGAAGCCACGGTCTCGAACAAAAATAAAGCCAAGGTGAAGGAAGGCAAGCGCCCTCCGTAAGCGGCCCTGCAAAACCAGAAATCTTGCCAAAGTGAAGTAGGTGCTGACCACTGCAGCAGTGCAAGAGAAAGCGTCTGAAAACCTTTGTCGGTGAACGCTGAAGCGTCAAAGCTCTCGTAGGTCCCGGGCTCTTAGTCGAAGGGCTCAGGGAGTCTTGCTTCTATAATTGGGTATTGACAGCACCAAAGTGGTTGCTATGGAGCCGGCACCGCGCTAAAGTCAAATCACTCTGTGCATCCGTGCCACTTGCTGGTCGCTTGTGAAAGCAGCCTGTGCACGGCTGAAACCTCGACTAACCAATGTCTGGATTCCAAACGAAATGACATGTGCCTGGGTCTCTACAACCCCAACAATCTACGTAAAGCTCGCAAAGCTTTGCAAGAGTTTTCTGCTCATGCTTTGGGGGAATAGGTTTCAGTTTAGGTTGGGGCTTTACGCAGGGTATTCCTGCTAGTTCAAGGTGTTCTTTTCTTTCTCTTGGCACTACGTTCTTCATCGGGGAACCCTTACAAGGGCTTCCGGGCAGTTACATTGTCAAGTAGGCTTACCGGTGAGTTCCTTGACCATCTTCAAACGGTGCCGGCGAAAGAAGCCTGCGCCTCGGAACAGCCTGCAACCGAGCGCACCACAAGTGCGTAGCGTAAGCTGCAGAACCCTCTCACGTCTCCTGCGCATGCTCTAGAGTTGTTCGTGATAACCTCCACGGTACTGGGTAGCAATTATGCTGACCTCAAATACGAATCACAATGACCGGGGCTGGCGACGCGTGGTCTGAAAGAGGCCAGGCTGCAGCAAGTGATAGGGAAAAGCCAAACAGCTGAGCACGAGCAGCAAAAAGCCTTGAGATTCAAAGAGCGCTTGATTCTTCCTACAGGAGGGGCTGCTACAAAATTTCAATCACTCTTATGGGTGTTGAGCCCGACTTCAACAGCAAGCCCTACTCAGAAGTCATCCGGCCCCCAGCCCCAAATTTGCAAATAAGATGACCGAAATCCGGACCAATAGCAACGCATCATGAGCATCGGCTGCAAAGCTCCGTAAATATCTCTCCAAGACTGAATATCAGCTCGGACGGCTCTGGTGCTCCGTTGTATCAAACAGAACCAGAACCCCACAGACCGGTGTTGCGAGCACCGCTCCGGTGTACTTGACCGCAACTGGCACGCACCATCACGCATCATGGGCATCAGCTTGTATCACTCCTCAGTATGTAACCGAGATCGGGCCCCACAACCAAGCATTCTGAGCATCAGCACGGACCGCCCCAGTGTTCCTGACCGAAATTGGAAGATCATGTAGAGTGCGAGACCGATCTGAGCGAGATTGGGACTCACAGCGACGCAAGCCCATGAGCATCAGCCAGTACCGCTCCGGTGTACCTGGCCGAAATCGGCAGCCGCAGCCGTGCATTATACGTTGTGAGAATCAGCTGGGAATGCTCTTGGAGATGTAAGCCAGCCATACCCCGCAATCAAGCATTCTGAGCATGATACCTGACCGAAATCGGGCACCGCGACCAAACAGTATGAGCGTCAACTGCGACCGCTTCGGTGCATCCAAGCATCATGAGCATCAGCTGGGTTACAAGTGCATTTGACCGGAACTGTGCACTCTAACCAAACATTGTCAGCATCAGCTGGCACCGTGCCTAGGTATCCAAACAAGTTCTGGTGTCCCTTACCGAAATCGGCCTCCACAGCCAAGCATCATGAGCATCAGCTGGGATCGCTCCGGCGTGCCTTGCCGAAATTTTCGCCCCAGAACGAAGCATTATGAGCATCAGCTGGGATCGCTTCGGTGTGCCGTACGAAAAGTGCCCCCCCAGAACCACGCATCATGAGCATCAGCTGGGATCGCTTCGGTGTGCCGTACGAAAAGTGCCCCCCCCCCCCAGAACCACGCATCATGAGCATCAGCTGGGATCGCTTCGGTGTGCCGTACGAAAACTGCCGCCCCCCAGAACCACGCATCATGTGCATCAGCTGGGATCGCTTCGGTGTGCTTTACCGAAACCAGAACCACGTATTATGAGCATCAGCCGGGATCGCTTCCGCTTCGGTGTGCCGTACCTACATCGGCCACCACAGCCGCATTGTGAGCATCACCCTTGGAGTAGGTGACCCGAGATCGAACACCACAGGCATGCTCGGACAGAGCCAAACACTGCGCACACGAGACCACCTGCATTGGGGCAAAGTCGAGATTGAACCTCGCATCATGAGCGCTCCGCTGCATCTGACCGCGCAACCACGCATGATGAGCATCAGTGTATCTAGTAGATCGAATTCGAACCCATCAACTGGGACCGATCCTAAGCATCTGTGCGAAAACGAGCTTCGCAACCAAGCAGCTCGGACCGCTTCCATGTCTTTGACCGAAATCGGGCCTCTGCAGCCACGCATCATGAGCATCAACGGCTCCGGTGTGCCAGCGAAACCGACCCCACGAACCAAGCATTGTGAGCATCAGCTGGAACGTGGTCCATGCATCTGAAAGGGCCCCACAGTAACACAACATGAGCATCAGCATCTGAGCAAAATGGGGAACACAGCTGTTGTTAAAGCTGAAAAGCAGGTTCCAGAGTGAAAGGCTATCCTTACATTTCTGTTTAGACATAGTGCAGCCGCAGCGAAGAGCGAACATAACAGGAAAGACAGCGACATGGAAACCCCAGCAGATGCCACCATACATGTGCAGACGACATGAGAGCCCAAAGACTAACTCCTGAACCCTGGAACATGCAGCATCGCATCTCACAGCTCCAATGCTGACTGTCGATGAATGTGAAAGCAGCAGCCAAAACACGGATCCGAAGGACGAACCCTCAATTTGACGGGCCTGGTCCAGGTGCAAACAGCATTCAGTCACCAAAAAAACCCATAGAAATATAGAGCTGGGAACTAGGAAATCCCACAACAAAGAAAACCCTCGACCGCAAGCCTAACACCTCGTACCGAGCATCACCCCGAGTCGAAAGCCTACTGAAGCCCCGATGATATGAACCCTTCACGGCACCCCAAAGCCTAAACCCCAAACTCCGAAACCCAACACTGTCTGGATGCGGCCTAGGAACTGCTGTGAGAAGTTTGACCAGTCAAGACCCAAGCTGGTTGCATTGGGGCACTCCTCCGCCACCTGCGGAGAGTTCAGTCTCAACTTTGGAAGGACTTTGAGGTCCCTCAGCGTGTGGTTCATGGATTTCATTTTATCCCAGAACCTTGCCGACACGTTGCCATTCCAGGGTAAAGGAGTGAAGGAGTTGGGGAAAGTTGGATTGGGCTGCATGGCACCTACACCCGAAGCCCATATACAAGGCCCAAACCCACACTGCTAAAGCCTCAAGATGCCCCAAGCAGCGCTAAACCCGGAAATCATGTTCAAACACAACGAAAGCCAAGACCCTGAGAGAATTACGAACCCTATAAACCCTTAAACCCTAGGCCCTAAACCCTAAAACCCAAACCCCAAAGCCCCTTAACCCTTAATCCCTAAACCTCCTCCAAAGTGGCCTTGATCTCCGAGTTGTCGCAGGGAGGAAGCTCTGGGCCTGGCATTACCTGTTGATTTTTAAACTAAATAACGGTTTAGGGTTTAGGGTTTAGGGGAATAACTATACCACACGATATTTTATACTGTGACTATATTATACTAAGTAGCACACAGAGCGCAGGCCTTAAGGTTTGTTTTTTTTTAATAGGTGTAGGGTTTAGGATTTAGGGTTGAAAGGTTTATAGTGTTGAAGGGCTATGACGAGCTCAGAGCTTCCAGCAATTTTGCCACAGTTTATACTATTTTAGGGTTTTTGCCAAGCATGTGATACGCACCATGTCATGGACCTCTTGCATTAGAAACAATAATTACTATTTTTAAAGAGCATTGGCTAATGCATCATGCGACTATGTAACTGTAGGTACTTTGGTATCTGATGATTCAGGCCACACGATCAACGCGTCCACAAAGGCTCCGCCAACTACCAGTAGGGGTCTCTAGAAAGTAAATTGCAAATTCTTCCCTAAAGCCTCAACCTTTGCAAATTCCACGACATTGGCCTGGAACTGTCTGAATCCTGCTCCTCCACGAGAGATAATTAAGTCGGCTCATTGCTTCAATTAACAAAAATCTATAGAATCGGTTTAAAGTGGGTTTTGGGGTGTATTAGTCCTTCTTTCGGCCCCTACTTTATTATGGTGATTTCGACGTCCGGAGAAGGGCAAGGGAAACTNNAGTTTCCCTTGCCCTTCTCCGGACGTAGCTAAGGTTGCAGCCATGCCTGGAGGTCGGGCTGGGGTCCGCTAACAGCCAGTTGGAATAGCGGGTTAAGGGGATTTAGGGTTTAAGTTTAGGGTGTAGGGGTTTAGGGCTTAGGGGGGTCCTATGAGGGTTTATAGGGTTTAGGGGCTGAGCTGAACGCCTCAGAGCTAAAGCATCATGGAATAAGCCCATAAAACCCCCAAAACCTCTGAACCCTAAACCCCTGAACCGGCCCCAATCCGCACAGCCTCTGGTAGTCCGCAGCCAAACTACCGAAGCCAAGCGACTGACTAGAAGCCAGTCTGCTCTAATAATACTACAAAAAATACGACAAATATGAATCATAATAACGATAAATCGGCAAATGCCTAGGCAGTCGTCGGGCTGGGGCTCAGGGCTCAAGCGAATAGGTTTATTAATTTAGGTTTGGAGTATGTTGAAGGATAATGAGCCATGTAATAGACAAGCAACACAAGTTGGCCAGGAATTATGCATTTGCCAAAGGAATGGCTAAGCAAAACAAGGGGTTGTGGAGAATTTTTGTCAGCGGACGCCCGAATGACACCCACAAGCCAATGCCGCCCTCTGGTGGCCCAAGCTGTCAGACTGGGCAAGTGTGAATCCCACGTCCCCTTCCCACCTCTGCATGAGACACGTGCATCTCAGCGCAGGCGAGGTCAGCAAATAACAGCCAGCCATAAAGCCGAAGTCGGAACATGGCTCAAATCAAAATCCTGGTTAACAATCCCAAGATGGATTTCGAATACCAATGCTAAAGCCGAGATTGCCGAACTGGCATGTGGGGCCGGTGTCGATGCAGGGCTTGACGAACTCCCCAGCACATCTTGAACCAACGCGAGTTGCGACACTTGATTTGGGACTAACCCGTTCTACTGCCCGGCCAAGACCAGCCTCCGAGATTCTGAAGCATCGAAGAAAAACGAAATGGCAAGACTTCCACTTCCAATGCAGCATTATGGCAGATCGTGTGGGGTAGACCTCGGCGTCGTGTCGTAGACAAAATGAGCAACAAGGACGGCAAAGGCTCGTTTCAGTCATCTTGGGCTGTCTGGATATGAAGTACTGATAAAGCCTCCTTAGGCGAGGACCTCCCCTGTGCTTGGTACTTGCCCTCAAGGCTCAGCTAACTCAAGCACAGCACCGATATCCCCCTAGAGACTCTGTAAGCTCGAAGCCATCCGCCCCTATAAACTGCTTCATCACCCACAACCCTGAGCCTCAAACGGGGTAACCCACATCACTGCACTGAAGCATGATATACTGGCCTTGAAAATTAGAACAGCATTTTGGGGTATGTGTGTCTTAAAGGCAATATATATATATACACATGCATAAATACATATATATATATATACACATATATATAATATATATACATGTATTTATTTATTTATATCTATATTTATTATACCAGAATTATATCGGGACCGTAAGGGAACTATGTCTCATCGCTCAAAGACCCCAGCCAGATGATCATCTCCTCGAAGATGGGCTGGAGCTCAGGATCGTTCTGAAGATCGTCGAGCTTTCCGGACCTACTGCCCAAGCTAAATACAGGGGTTTAGGGTTTAGGGTTTAAGACTTTGCGCTCGCACTTTTGTTTTTGCTCCCCCCCCCTCTCTCTCTCTCTATCTCTCTCTCTCTCTCCCCTCTCTCTCTCTCTCCCCTATCTCTCTGTCTCTACCTTCATACATGCATCCGTAGATGCACACATAGATATATACAGGTAGATACCTTAGACAGATCGAAAAAGTTGATAGATAGATAGTTAGATAGATAGTTAGTTCGTAAGATGGATAGATCGATACATCCAGAGATCGATAGGTCAAAAGATAGATGGATGGATGGATGGATGGATTGACGGATATTTAGATAAACAGATGGAAAGATCGATCGGTCGAGAGATCGATACATAGATAGTGTGCTTCGACACCTTGTGGATGTAGTGTTTGGGGCTATCTAGAGCTTGGGTGCAGGGATTGCTGCAGCTCGGGTGAAAGTCTGTAGGTTCCAGCCTCTGTGGCTCGGGCCGGGCTGAGGGGGCTGAAACAGGCAAAAAATGATTAGAGTAGGGCTTTGCGATATCATTCGCGGTGTGCTTGTGTGCGGACTGCAGGGAAATACTGCTGCTAATACTTCCGGGCTCTGTGTCGCGATGCGCGCCTCCAAGACAATGCTCAACACAATGCTCATGGGTTGAGGGTGGCGTACCAAGCGGCATGGCATATGAAAGCCCGGTGCCAGTCTGAGCCCCTGACTCTCGCAGCTTCTGTGCCTGTTCAGGTGCGCAAGCACCATGGTTCGGGGGCGACGCTGAACGGATGAAGGGTGTCGGTTTGGGGTGGCGGGTGGAAGCCCGGAGAGGGTACCAAGATTGTGGCACCCTGAGAATCTGATATCCAGTGTGGGCCACCGCTTAATGGCTCAGGCTCCAGCATGGAGCGGAGGACAGGGCATGTGGGGGAATCCTTCGAAGGTTAAGTCAGGTATGTGAAATGTGACACCCTACATCGTATGCTACACGCTAAGACCTGATCGCCTCGGCGAGTCTACATCTAAAGTGCTGCGCACTTTATGGATTGAGCTGGGAGCCTCTCCGGGTCAGATATGGAAGGCAGCACAATCATGCTACAGCGCTTGCCTTAGATCCCCTAGATTCAGCCTCCGTTGCTCTTGCAACCCTAAGGCCCTAAGCCATAGACCAGTATAGACTCGACCCTAGACCCTGAAGCCTAGACCCTAAATGCCTTAACCGCCTTAACCCTAAACTTCCTAAACCCCACGCCCGGTATCCCTCCAACCTCGGACTGGAGAGCAGGGTTGTAGATGGACACGTCCTGCTTAAGAGTGCTTGTTAGGGTTTAGGGTTTAGGGTTTAGGGTTGCAAGGTGTTGGGTTTAGGATGGCTTTAAGGCTGGAAGGCTTGGGAGCGTGCAAGCCTGGGGGAGATGCTGAGGCTTAGGTTCGTCTATTTTTCTTAGGGGCTCTTGACCTGCAGGTTGTCTTTTTTTCATTCATGGTGCGCGGAGGAGGATGACATGGGGAACCATTTACTGCAGCCAGGAGGCGTCGAAGTGTGAAGTTCTAGGCAGCCTTCAGCCCTGAACCCTCACAATCCGCTTCTGTATCGTTGCTGAGAAAGGGCTATGACAGTGGCAGTGGCTGAAGGAGCAGAGGGACGAGGTACTTGCCTCCTCTGCATCGGGCAATCATCTCTCCGCTTTCCCACTCAACTGGGCTACACTCTCGACTCGAAGCCCCGACAACCCTCAAAGTCAGCCCTTGAAGGAATCCTCGAGGTTGCTTTCCATCAACTTCTCGGCCTCTTCCTTGGTTGTCCTGGCCATCGTGACAGTGATTTTGGAGCAAAAATGTCTGGTGCCCACTAACCCAGCGGATACCAGAGCCTTACCAAGCCGCAGCATTTGGTGACTCTTTATGTTGCTTTTGCTGTAGCCTGCTGCAAAGCAACTTATTCCTGGCATTGCTTTCGACTCTGCTGAGCGACCTAGCGACGCTAACTCGGTTTGGGCTAGTCGGCTACTCACTGAAAGAGAAGAACCAAGATGGTCTTTCAAGAAGGGATGTGTCTGTCACTCCTGGTTCGTCATGCGCAGCAGACATGGCATTCTGAGCTGTGAAGTGAACTGGAATGAAAAAATAAACGTTTACTGCACGGTGGTTCGTTCCTTTGCGGAACAAGTCTAACAAGCAAAGCCACAAAGTTTAGTACTCCAGAAACCAGCATTACCAAAAGTTGTGTGTCTTTGCGCAGGAGGATGTGCGGCACACGTGTGAAGCCATGGTGAGACGGGTCGCACAAACGTTCAGGAACGTGCTAGAAACTCCTAATGTCCTGCTCCGATCCCCCCGCGAGGGTTTAGGATTTAGGGTATGCTAAACCCTACAACTGGCCCGAAAAATGCAGTGGCTCCTGAGGTTGTCAGGCTTCACTGCATACCTCGGCGGCTGAAACGGCGTGCAATCGCTTCGGGCTTAGGCTCTTAAGGTTAGGTGGCTGTTGAGATGAGGAGGATTTTGGGGTTCGGGACTTTGGCTTTGTTGGCTGGCAGGCGGGAGCGGTCTACGACTTCCATGTCGTATGAGCCTTCGTCAATCAAGAAGGGCACCTTCTTCTTTTAATCGCATTCCCTCCCGGGTCCCTTCCCACAATCCGGTCGTGGAGGGTTTCAAGAATCAGAACTTCGAATGTTTGTCGCTTCATTCGGGGGCAGCTTATAGCTTCCCCTGCTAACTCATTGAAACACTCGAAGCACACGCTGTGACAGCTGGCGACAATTCCGACGCAAGGGCAACGGCTGTGTGCATCAAGGATGCTGATCACCACTGTCGATCAATCGCACAATAAGCCGATTGGTGCCTCAGCCCGAACATAGACAGCCAAAGTATATGGAGATTGGGGTGTATCACCATGCCTTTATGCATCCATCCGAAGCAATACTCATGAATCAAA
>CAJNDV010014036.1:43948-75053 GCA_905221635.1 Symbiodinium sp. CCMP2456
TTTCCGGCTTCTTAAGCAAACACAAGATAACCCTAGTTACTAAGTCCCATGATCCTCCAAGTAGGGTTAGCATCTAGGGTCAGGGTTTAGGGTTTGGGGCCGTAGGGTAAGGGCTTATAGAGTTCAGGGTTTAGGAAAAGATGACGGGGCTTCTGCCGACTACGTGTAGGGGCTTGAGGCCTGCGCAAAGAGCCTGCGACAGCAGCCGCACCCGGAGCAGCAGAGAATGCGAGGCTGATCTTCGAGTAGCCAAAAAGCGTAAGACTGTAGCGGCTCCCTCGACACTCAGCGCCGGCTGCTCCACCGGAGAAGAGTTACGGCCGCTGGTTAGCTCTCCGTGGCCAGCTCCCGACTTACGCAGGGTCAAAGGCACGGCGCCAGGAAAGGCCCCTGTGATCCAGGCAGGGACCTTCCAAGGCCAGACGGTCAAAGGCGTGACTTGAGCCAGACATGTGTGCCTGGGGCTTGTGATGCGAGTTGTTGGGTGCCTGTTGCCGGATTTGAGTGTATATGCGAGCGAACTTGCTACCAAAACGAAAGCATCTCGGCTTCAAGCAATTCGCTTTCAAGGCTACAAGAAGTGTGTGCCACCAAGCATGGCTGTCTCTTGGGCAGATCTGTCAACTGTGCCGGCCGATTACAGAGATGATGTGTCCTGTAGCATCGCTTGAGCAAGCACACGTGTCTGTGCACGCAGCTCCACGGGGAGAAAGATTCCTCCATGGACCATCTGCTCCAAGCCATGACCCCGCAGTCACTCGGCTTTTGGAAGCCGAAGAAGGCCCATTCGTCGATTGCCAATTAGTTTGGCGCTTGTGGTAGAATCCAAACGGTCTAAAAAGAGTTTGGCTTTGGTGCAGGTAGCAGCAGAAGCAGAAGCCCCAAACGGAAAAGAAGCTTATTGGCACTCCTGGAAAAGAAGATTGCACCGAAGCCTTCTGGCTGGGAACTCAGGACTCGGGAATCAAAGTGAATATCAAGGTGTCGTGTGCCTCTGGGTTTCCAACAAAAACATGTTGCCTACTCAGGTGGAGTCAACAAGCATGTTGAAAGACAGGGCCCAAGCTCAGGAGAAGCTGGAGGCCTCAAATGAAGCCATCGGGTGCGAGTGTGTCACGAAATATATGTCTGCAATCAGCAGTGCAGGTCTGCCGCAGTCCATGGGCAGGCAGCCAATGACCAGCGCAAGGCCTCTTGTTGGATCGAAGTGTCAACTCGCAACCGAAAGCATTCACACATTGACTCCTTGGGCCTGCATACCAGGCCTCTGACGGAGTTATTTTGCAAATACGACCTGGCAGCCGACGACCACTGGAACTTCGACTACTTCGCCCTTCCCTGCCTCTCAAGTGGACTCCGCCATTGTGGCTCTCGCTGGAGTATTGGCGGCAAAGCACAAGTGGCAAGCACTGACTTCCCGAATGGGTTAATGTTGGCAGCTGAGCCTTAAATGCTGATCGCAACCCCATGGCCAGCACATGCGACTGTGGATGCCCAAGAGTCTGCTTGCAAATGCTTGTGCGAGGCCCTGCGCACCATCATGGCAGGCAGGGCTTGTCAATAAGTTTAAAAACAGATATAGTCTGCAGGTAGGGCTGTAGAGTGTTTGTGCATTGTGTGGGCGAGCCGAAACTGCTCTGTGTGTGTGTGTGTGCAGTTGTGCGACTTGAACAGTTAGTTGTGACAGTGTTGGATGTGTATTTGGTTCAGATGAGTGAGCTCGTGCCCCGAGAGAAGCTTCCAGAAATCACCAAGCGCCATCTGGGCAAATGCCCAAGGCAGTGCTCCACCAGCAAGTTGGCGGACATCCTCCAAGAAGCCATGCGAGCCCACAACTTCAGGTTGTGGGTCTTTGGCTTTGGAATGAAACTACCGGTTTCACGGACTGCATCCTACCACTCTGGCAAGATTCCGAAGTAGACGACATGCCGGAAGAGTACTTGGAAGATGCAGTCATCGATATTGGGTGGCGATGATGAGGGAGCTTAGCCAAGATAGGATGGGAGGGATGGGGGTTGAGTTCAGATTGAGCTGCATCCTTGAAGATTGGGCTGGCTTGAAGGAGTTCGTGGTCCACAAGCTCTTGGAGTTGCAACCTCATCTGTACACCCTGCAAATACCCAGGGAAGCAATTTTGGCATCCATGGAGGCAGCTCTGCGAGCAACAAGTGAAGTGGGCCTTTTCAGACTGCTGCTGGTGCTGGGCAGCATCTGGAGGTGCCAGAGTGGAAGCTTGTGGCTTACCAAAGGCTCATCCACAGGTGCTAGTGGACGAAAGCCAAGGGAGTCCCTGCGGGATCCATTGCGATTTACCCTTAGATAGCCGATGGGAGAAATTTAAACTTTTTTGCCTTCTATATTTATACTAAGTCTATCCTAAAAAGTTTGAACTTTTTTGGGCCTGGTTGTTGAGGAAGAGAGTGTTACCGCACGGATCTCCGACGGACCAAGAGCAGATGGACCGAACTTCTAAGGTTTGGGGTTTGAACGCTGTGGGGTTTCAGACTTTGTGGTTTAAACATGGGTATGGGTTCTCGGGGGTTAGGTAACGTTCGGGTGTAAGAGTCAATATTAAGCAAAATCGTCCATTATTCAAGCCGGGACATGGAGTCTAACGCAGGGAGTACGTTATGGCACTTATTGAGTGTTTCTCGAATCTTTCTGCGGGCACTTTGATTGGTCATGCTGACACTAGCTTATCCCTAACCGTAAACCGCGTATCCTGCAGGTTTAAGCTTTACCTAAGTCGTCGCTAGAGCAAGACGCGATACGTTAGCAAACCTACGTTTTTGGGGTTCCTTTTTATGGTTTGCCTGCGTATACATAACTCCTTAAAAGGCACGTTTTATAGGGTCCAGGTAGTGTTTGCTGTATGTGGTTTTGGGATGAGCAGCCCATTGCTCCGCGCCCGGCGCCTGACCGGAGAATCCCTAATTATATCTAAGTTTGCATAAGTGTAATACTCATCTTATTTTTCAGACCCAACACAGTATATGATACCGCAAAATATAGTCTCCATTTGCAATGGAGACTCACTGGATGATCTTGGGACTTAGTAAGTAAGGCTATAAGTACAGTAATAACAGTTATAAGTCAATGAACCTTAGTACTAGATCCCTTGGTCCTCCAATGTTACGGGTCCATGTTTTATACTGTGTGCTTAACGTCGTCCCTAGATAAGTACTTCAGGGCCAAAGTATATACTTGTTGGGCACATGGAACCTCAAGGCAAGTACCCAAAACCTATAACCCCTAAACCTTAAACCCTAAACCTTAAGCCCTAGACCCTAAACCCTTATAAGCCCTAAACCCTAAAACCCCAAAGCCTTATAAGCCCAAAAACCCTAAACCCTTGTAAGCCCTAAACCCCAAAACCAAAACCCTAAACCCTCATAAGCCCTAAACCCTAAAACCCTAAACTGCGGTTGATGATATAAATCCTTGTGGGTGCCCCGAAAGGAACCCCAATAGTCTCACTTCTAAACCCTAAACTTTGAAACCCTAAATCCTCAAACCCTAAGCGATGTTCACTCTGCAGTGTCTCCTCAGCGTTTGCTCGAGGCGCCGGGAGATCTCCTAGGTTCGGGGACCATCTCCGGAACCGAGCCGAGGACGCTTCGGGGGTTTAGGGTTCAGGGTTTAGGGTTTAAGGGTTAGGGGTTTAGGGTTTGGGGGTTTAGGGTTTGTAGGGTTTAGGGTGATAGGGGTTCTTCAAGGATTTAGGGAAGAGGAAACTACACAGAGGTTTCGAGTTTCACGGTTCTGGGGTTCTTCGTTCGAGGTTTATATACGATTTTAGGAGCTTGGGGAAAGGGTGGTACCATTTCGGACCCTCAACCTTAAACCCTACACCCGGCTTTCTTTGGGGCTTATCAAGGTTGGCTTCGATGGCTTCGCGGCACCCAACAGTCTGAGCTCTAGGGCACACTTTGAACCCTGAAATTAAGCTTAAGATTCCTGAAGACAAAGAACCTTCCCGAACAAAGGAACGCCAGACGCCAGCTAGTACGTTCCTCTAGCGACATGTACCCCTGCACAAAGCGCCTCTAAATCCTACACCCGAAAAGCACTATCGAGCCCATGCCCCGTAGCCAACCCTAAACCTAAACCCCTAAACCCCCAAACCCCTAAACCTTAAGCCCTAAAAAGGGTAAACCCCTAAACCCCTATAAACCCTACAAGCCCTACACCCTAAACCCTCAGCGATGGCAGAGAGGAGCTACGGCTCCATGCTGGAACTCTCGTGGAGAGGCGCACACGAGCCGGCCGGCGGCAGAGATGACGTGAGAGGTATTCGGTTCGGGTTTGAGGACGTTTCTGTGGGGGTTTAGCAACCAAGAGGGTCCATATATACTATTATGGAATTAGGTTCCCAAAACACATAATAGGGATGGTCTTTTGGGACCTCATTCCATAATGGTAATGTGTGTGGACCCTCTGGGTAAGGCAAGGCTTCTTTACGATCTTGTCAGCACGCTTGAAGTGCTCCATAAGGTGCCCTTAACTGATTCCGAGCGTGCCTTGCGCTGTTTTTCCAGTGATCTGCAAGGGCTCTGTAAGTGTTCTCTTCAAGGATTTTTGAGTGTTCTAGACCGCCTCTGCAATGGTTCGACAGTGTTTTAGAAGGGTTTTTGAGGGGGGTTGAGTGTTCTACGACGGTTCTGCACGGGTTCCTTGACGTGTTCTGCAGGGACTATTCACATTTTCTGTCAGAGTTCGATAGCGATTGAAATAAGGCTGCTTTAAGAGTTCTTCAGGGTTCTTGAAAGGTTCTGTCAGGATTCTGAGTCTGCGAGTGTCCTGCAAGGGCATATAAGTGTTCGGTCAGGGTGGTGTAAGTGTTCTGTAAGGGTTCGTTGAAGGTAAAGTATGTTAAGTGTTCTGTAGTGGTTCAAACTATCACGATTTAGTTTCGTATTGTGTAAATGTGTATCTAATTTTCTGCCTGCTGAAGTTCAGGCGTAGCCGTTCACCATGCAATCGGGACACCTGGAAGGGCCCCCAGTTCACGACAGCCACCTGCTCCATACCATTGGCTTTGGCCTTAAGCCTTCGATTTTGGTGGTCTGACCCCAAAGCAGCAGCTCAAGAACTAGAAGCCCCGGGTTCAGTAACCAAGGTGCCATGATAGAAAGGGATACATACAATTTGTAGTGTAAGTTCATTACCGTGTTCTCAAGTACCCTGCTCAATGGTGGTAAATCCACGGTTGCTTTTGAGGAGCCAAACCCGAGAACCCGGACTGTCTGAAACCCAAAACGTCCTATAAATCCTTAGCGTGTAGGGTCTTTGGGTTTAGGGTGTAAGGTTTAGGGTTTATAACCCTAACCCCGAACACGCAAGACTCCCTTGAATTCTAGAACATCAGAACTTTTATCAAGCCTCCGCAGCATTGGAAACCCACAAAGGATCACTGAAAGGGATCCTGATTATCAGCCTAAAAAGAGCTGTAGAAAGACTCATGACACCCGAAATTAAAGGTAACACAAGAACTCTATTGGAAACTTTAAAGCAGCGTCTAAAGAACCCTGAAAGAACCCCCTCAACTTGTGTGACATTATGAGGATTCCCTTGGCAGACGGCGCCAGCCGAAAGTTTCTACAGGACGGCGATGCAGGACCCTCAGTGACGTGGGCGGTTGCTATACGCGCTCCTTTGCGGCTTCCATTGAGGGATTCAGAAGGGCCCGTAGTACGAGGTTTTGGGTTCAGGGTTAAAAAGTTAGGGTTTTGGGTTTAGGACTTTGGGCCAGGGCATATGTTGCAGTGTTTAGGAATTCAGCATTAGGGTTTTACTGTGCAGAGCCGCTGCTATGCGATATGGTTACCAGACAGGATACAAGAGGCTGTTCCTGAACACCTACACATCATAGATGTGCTTGTAACTTCGCACGGCAGCTGTTGCGAACAGAACTCTCTGACTGACCCAGCCTTGATTCAATGCTTGGGTGTTCTGCAGGTGTTTCAGTTCAGGGAGATCTGCTCCTACTTGAGGATCTTGGTTGTAGTAAGTAAAGCTACACGTGCCTTAACTGGAGTTATCAGTAATTTCGACTATAGTTACCTTATCTAGTACCCCTAGTGGCCCTAGTTACCAAGTCCCATGATCCCTTCAGTATGCTCTATGGCAATAACTTCCCTAAACCCTAAACCCTAAACCTAACCCTAAACCCTAAACCCCGAACCCTAAAACCTAAACCCTAAGCCAAGCCTAAGTTTAGACCCTAAGCCCTTGACCAGCAAAGCTTCTCAAGCGTCGAGGCCCGCCTTGTCTCATTTGACTTGGCAAGTAGGGCTTAGGGTTTGTAAGCAAGGTTTAGGGTTCAGGGGCTTAGGGTTTGGGGGCTTAGGGTTTTGAATTTGGGGGGCATCGGGTTTGTACACAGCTTTGGGTTTAGAGGGTGTCGGGCTAGACGGGGTAAGCTTGCTTTTAGACTAGGCTGTAAGTATTCTTCATGAGGAAGGTATTACTACATGACGTAGGTATGACAGCCGTGCTTTTAACCTACTTGCTACGTCCCCGAATCCTTGCCGTGAAGCCAAAGCTCAGCCCTAACTGCCAAGGCACGCATAATATGATGGTTTGGGGTGTAGGGGTTAGGGTGTACCATTTTGGGTGTTCCTAATTATAGATATGGCATACGGGTCCCCAAAACCCGATCCTGATCATTAAGGCCCCTAAAAAGCCTTGGCCCCAGAGTTTCTGAAAAGAGGCACCCCCAAATGGTACCAGTTTCAGCCGCCCCGCACCTAACTACTGTATCCTTTGGAGCCTTACTGTTTGCAGACCCCTAGCCCCTAAACCCTAAACCCTTCAACCCTAAAGTAATATAGGGGCGTAAAGAATTTCTAATACTACTCTGCGGGTTCCTTACTTTAATTTTATTAATAGGGACCCCCAAACCCTATTACTAGTACTACTTGGAAGGCTCCTTACTATACTCATGCTATAAATGACCCCCAAACCGTATTCACCCAGAGACTCCAAAACCCCTTAATTAAGGAATATACCTTAAATCATATCAGGGTTCCTATTCTTTTTTTGGTATATTCCTTAATTAAGGGGTTTGGGAGTCTCTGTTCAGTACCTGCTCCAGGTCTGCAACATGCGCGGCATTTGCCAGGGCGACGGCTACAGGATCGGCTTCGGCGACTGCAGCGGTGAGGCAGGCTTTAGTGTCTGGGGTTTAGGGTCTAGGGTGTTTAGGTTTCTGAGGTTTAGGGTCTGGGGTTTAGGGCTTAGGGTTTAAGGGGCTAGGGCTTAGTATGCAGGAAAATGCGGATACCAGACCCCAAGAGCATTAATTCCAAAACAAGCCATCGCAGGAACCTTGCCCAGAGAACCACATAGGTTAAGCAATTAATTTTCCTAAGATGCTCCTACCCTAATGCAGGGGTCCATGTACCCAAGCATCATATAAGTTGGCCCTAAGGTACTTTTCTCGCGACTTCTTTGTGGACAAGGTATATTTTACAACTTGACAAATGGACCCTTAGGGCTAGTATGATCGAACACATTTCCTGTAGTTAAGGGTTAGCACTACTTGAAAGGACACCTTTGGCCCTGCTCCGGAAGTTGTTCTCCCCCCTTAGGGTTTAGGATTTAGGATTTAGGATTTAGGGTTTATGGTTTAGGGTTTAGGATTTAGGGTTTATGGTTTAGGGTTTAGGATTTACGGTTTCGGGTTGTCGCGCTGGCTGAAGACCGAAAAGATTTAAGTGCTGGAGCAAACGCTAAAATCCGTGGGGCATTGCAGCATTGGGCTCTCCGGGCGGTAGAAATGACTTGCAGGCCTTGGACGTCACCCCCATCCCCCACCAACCCGCCGCAAAGAATAGCAAAAAGATATCTCGGGATCCTCGACGGTCGGCAGGTGCTACCTGCAGGTTCGCGGGATGCTCCCTGGTGTGCAAGCATGGTGAGGCTATGTTCGGGGGCAACTTGGAGGACTTCGAGTTCAGTTTTTAATTAGTCTGAGTTCAAGTTTACAGCGTGAGGAGTTGAAGCTGCAAATCGGCTTCTCCCATACTGTAATCAGAAAGGCTGCGCTTGCAACTGGAGTTTGAGCACGTCGCCCAGCAAGTTCATCTCTAGGGAAGCTTTCCTCTCACGGGTCTCGGCTGGGCTCCAGATGGGCATATTCGGGTTGATGGTTTACTAATATACTGAACTATAGTTTTCAATCCTTGCGAACGTTAGGTTCCTCAGCAATCTAACAAGAAAACGAAAAACCTTCCTTACACAACCCATGTACAAACCATACTCTTTTCGAAGGCTACTACTTTTTGTCTCCTGTTAGCATGTGGGTTTCGGTCCATGACCTTACTGGAAACGGATGATGAACGCCGGTATTCTTTATGGCGGTTCAGCTGGCCTCTAACTTCGCAAAACTTCCAGCGAAATATGGGGGGTTGAATCCAATTCCCAAACACAAACCTAGACCCAATGGGCTTGGACTTACTTTTTGGTGGATTAGGTGGTAAGTTGTGGGGTTTAGGGTTTAGGGCACTGCGCCAGGGCATTAGGAGGAAACGTGAGTGTCGTAGCTAGATTAGAAGTACAAGAAGGGTAATCCCACTAACGCTAGTGACAACCCCAGACCGAACCTACTTACCTACCTACCTACTCTTGCGAAGCTTTCAGTAGGACCCAAGGAGGCTCGAACAGTTGGAGGATCTTATCTACGAGCATACTGTCAGAGCGCAGGAGGATAAGCACTGGGAGGCTTCAGCCGGCAGGGGTGTACTGTTTGAGGTTCCCTGCACCCGAAACCCTTTGCATTTCTTCTGGCAATGTGCATGGCAAGAGAGAGTTAAGCTTCAGGGTGCAAGTCTTAGGGTCTTAGTCTCAAGGCGTCTCGGGTCTACTGGAGGCTCTTGTGAAGGAGGGAGTATAGTTGGTGACCCCATAGCCCCTGTGATAATCTTCATGAGCCCAGAACCCATCTTTATCATCTAGTATTGGGAAGCCTGGAGGACATCCAAGTGGGCACCGATTTCGCCATGAAGCTTGAACCTGCAGGACCCTAAACCCTGAATGCTAAACTCAGCTAAACCTTCAACCCTCAACCCTAACCCTGAACCTGCAGGACGAAATTTGAAGTAAGACCTGCAACCGAACGAGGAGTGTAGGATTCGGATTCTGGGGTTTCACTGGGTGTGTTTGCTATCGGAGGGTCGTGTTTCGGAGGGGTTGTTTGGATTCAAGGCATTGAGTTTGTGATTTTGAGGTTTAAAGGTTTAGGGTTTGCATTGTGTAATTAGTTAGGGCCTTTCCTACTTTGCAAGGCTGCACAAGCGCCAGAGCCTGCAGTGTGCGCCCTGCGTGAAGCTGAACTGAAAGGCGTCAAGCCACATACGGGGACAATGACGGGATAAATGTAAATGTCTGACTGAACCTCAAACTCCGGAGATTGTCCAGGGTGGATGTTTCATGTCCGACATGAGTCTAATATAGGGGCATAAATCTTTGCCAATGCTATTTTGGTTGGGATTCCTTTTTATAATTAGAGTATAGTGGGCCCCAAAACACTATTCTAATTATTAAGGCCCCTGCATGAGGGTTATCCGGGTGTTTCTCAGTACGGATTTCGGACCGGGTGGGGTATAGCTAGTACCAGTTGCAGGAGGAAACCGTGGTACAGACGTTAAACATAGCTCAGGCATCCTTACAAGGTTCCTGAGAGGGTCATGGGACTCAGTAAGTCTAGGGCAGTTACTTATAACTCCATCTCAGGTACTTTCAGCCTTACTTTTCGAAGTGCCTTTTCCTCCAAGTAACGATGCCCTAAACCTTAACCATAAACCCTAAACCCTGCACCGTAAACCCTAAACCAGGACTCCTCATTTCTTCTGCTGGGTTCAAGAACCCCTCAAACCCAAGTCCCGACTTCTATAAGGCTTCCATAAGGTATATAGACCTTCTATAAGGCTTCTATAACGGTAACCTACTAAAGCATAATATAGAAGCCCAAAAAATTACCAGTATTGTTGTTAGGGTTCCTTACTAGAAATATGCTATACTGGGACCCAAAACCCTACTCTAGGCATCCCCTGAAGGGATCCTTTTTTTGGATCCTCCCGGTGGCCTGGGTACCCAAAGTTTCAGGGTGCAAGTACCCAACCAATTATTGGGGTTCTGCGCACAAAGAAGGCATGCAGAGGTTCAGGGTCCAAAGACGCTGCTTATTTGCCCCTGCTGAGCAAAATATCAGACCATAAATAGTTAGGTTATGTTAGGGTGACCTAAGCGTCCAAGTACTTAATGGTTTACGATCCGAAAAAAAGTCCCAATTGGTTGCCTAAATCCTAAACCCTGAACCCCAAACCGTAAAGATTGGTTAGGTCTTTTGGGCCCTTCGGGGTAAAGCCTTGTCACAGGGTAACCTTTATGGCGACGACGGGATTCTCGGGAAGCATCAGTAAGGAGGTAGTTATTCAGTCAGGTCATAAGTAGGACCACCCCAATAACTGAGTTCTCCAATTCCCAACCTTTAAACTTGTTGGACCAGTACAGTTTAGTAGTAACCTGAAAGTTTATCCTTTTATTTTCCTGGCTTATGGGGTAGGTAAGATAAAGAAGGGTTCCTTGAGTTGTGCTCATAACTCTGCTCCGCTTATGAAAACTTACTTTCCGGACCTCAAGCTCTAAACCCTAGACTCGAACCTTTACATTTATTACCTACGTACTCAGAGCCCCCAACCCTCCAAGGAATATCGAATCCTGAACAACTACATATAACTCAAAATGCTCCCCTCCCCGACCCTCCAAAGAATATGCAATCCTGAACAACTACAAAAACGTTCCCCGAGGGAACCATGTTATAACGATACGATCATTTACTGCACCCCAAACCCCTTCCCCAATGGCCCATGTACCTAATAATCATATACTCCCACGGTAACCTAGGCATGTAAACCAAGTAGCGATGTCCTAAGTCATTGCACGGTGCTTTCGAAAACAACAGCTACGATATCAGCTACTTGAAGCAACATGTCCTTCTAAATGGGAGAAGCACACAAAGCCTTATAGAAGCCTTTTAACACTACGGAAAGCCTGTCTAAGAACCTTCTAAGATCCTTAAAAGAACCCCTCTTGGACCCTTAACTCCCAAAGCCGCATAGGAAGTCCTTGCCCGGGAGGCTACTGGCGATCGGGCGCCTCGTGGCGTGTGCGGATCGTCCTCTGGCTGGATGGCTTTGCATGATTTGACTTCGGGCCCTCAAGTCAGGAAACCCTAAACCCCTAAACCCTAAATCCTAAACTTACCCTAAGCCCTAAACCTACCCTAAACCCCAAACCTTAAACCGGAAACCCTAAACCCTAAACTTAGCCTAAACCCCAAACCCCTAAACCCTAAACCCTAAACTTACCCTAAACCCCTCAACCCTGAACCCCTAAACCCGAACTTTGGGTTTAGGGCTTTGGAGATGGGAGTATGTGCCTTAGTCATGAAGCCTGAAGGCAAAGGAAAAGAGTCCTAAACCTCCAGCAGTTTAAACCCCAAGCCCCCAACCTACTGCTGATGATATAAATCTTGCATTACCTTAAGGACCCTAAACTATGGGAATTATGGTATGTTCCTTATGAAGGGTAATGCAGGATTTATATCATCAACCATAGGACCTACGACCGAGACCCGCAGAAAGGTGCTGCTTTAGAGCATGGCCGCTCTAACCCTAAACCCTTAAACCCCAAACCCTAACCTCTAAACCCTGAACCCAAAACACTAAACCCTAAACTTTAAACCCTAAGCCGTAAACCCGAATCCTCAGCCCTCACATAGTGTTTCTGCCGACCCAGAATTCACAAGTAGTCGGAAGGACGGCTCTATAAGGGGCGTATACGTATGAGTTCTATAGTGGTTCTGTGGTTAGATTGGGTTTGAGGTTTGGAGTTTGAGCTGGTCTCAGGGTCTAACGGGTTAAAGATCTATTTTAGGCGTGGCTTCGGGTGCAGGGTTAGGATTTTGCGAGTGAGGTTGCGGTTCGTAAGGGTTTCAGATGTCGCGTACCGAAGGATCACGTAATTTGAACCGTTGTTCACTCTTTGAACCCCGAGCCCGCGGAGTCAGTAGCTTTGTTTTATATAGGGTCTGGGCTGGTTTGGGGCTTTCAGCATTTAGTGCTCAAGAGTCTTTGCAGGTTTAGGACTTGTTCTTTGCACGGTAGTCTGTTTACATTGGTAGAAGATGGTGTAAAACCCTGGTAGAAAAACCTCCCAGTTCCCTCAGTAGTACTCTGTTGCGCATTTTGCTGTTGGGTGTTCTGTTTACAAATTTGAATCATTGAGCAGTAGGAGAGAGACCCCCATCATTAAGGGTACCTTGACAGAGCGACCATTGCAATACAAAGCGTGTAGTTGATCGAAAACCAAGCACCCCAGAGACCCGTAATTAAGGATAAATCAGAAAGCCCACAGGTTGAGGGTGATCGGAATTTGAAGAGTCTACCTTTGTTCGGGTTCCTCATTCGGCTTTCTTTTTGTAAGTCCCAAAGCTTGGTGTTCAGGTAGGGTCTCACCACTTAGGGAAGTACGCTTGCGGTTGAAAGCTTGGGCTTATGGGGCCCAAGTAGGTTGTTTTAATTCAAACATCAATTAAGCTATGACTGCCTAAGACCGTAACCCTAAACCCTAAACCAAAGATCAATGAACTCGCACTTGACCAGGCACTGGCACACCACGGAGTCAAGTTCGATAACGCGCCAGCATCCCTGACTTACATGTAGGTTTCAGGGCTCAGATAAGAGTTCAAGGTTCAGAGTTTTGGATGTTCTCAGGATTAAAAGCTCTTTAGAGCATCGACTATGAGTTTACCGTTCGGCGTTTTGGAGTTTGTGGTTAGGAGTTTATGGTTATTAGAGTCCAGGGTAAGTTGCCAGAGGGGTTTCTTCTTGCAGCAAATGTGCAAACTCGAATTTCTCAAGCCTTGCCCCAGCCTTTGAAACGCGACCTTCTTGATCCCTGTACCGAGCAGGCTTACCTCCCTCTTCCCTGCGATTGCAGCCGGAAGCAGTGTCTGCTTTATCTTGTTGTCCTCAACCTGGGCACTTGGATGTAGGTCTGGCTGTCTGTCTGCATGTATGAATGTATGAATGCATGCATGTATGATTTTGTTGCATGTATGTATGTCATGTATCTATGTAGTTAATGCAGTTTGTAGGGAACCTAGACAAGCACCCAGTTTGGACGTGAGGTAAATCTTCTGAAGGACCAGCAGAAGGACCCGGCTTATGCCGCTTCGCTGAGATAGTCGAGAGGTCCGTATGGCTCGAAATACTCATAGGTTTGGGGTCTAGGGTTTAGGGTCCCGTTGTAGCTGCTTGTTGGCTGTCTCGTCTCTTGGTTACAGGATTCTGCCGATGAAGTTGGTCATCTTAAAAGCGGATTACCTTGGAGATTGGAGGCTGCATGTAGCATCCCGTGGAATACCCTAAACCCTAAACACTAAACCCAAAATAGTATAGTCCGAAAGGGAAGTTTACTGCAATCTGCCCCCACATCCAATTCAAAGAGCTCAGGCTGTCACACTGTCCTTCAGAAGTTTCCGAAGGCTTCGGACTCCGCCAGGTAGTCCCAGTCGATATCAACACGGCCGAGAACTCCTGAGGTTCAGGGTTTAGGGCCAAAGAGCAAGCTCTAGACTCACAACCCCGTCGAGAGGCCCCTAGCCCCTAAACCCCGACGTAGCGACGAATGGATGTAAGTGCTGGGTACATTTAGCTAGCCAGTGGCATGCGTAGGTATACGTGTATACAAGCACATACATACACTTCCGCATGAAAAGAGGCAGCCACCGTGTCTATGTATATAGGGCACATTGGTACACAAGATGTCCATAGCGAGGGATGTTACCAAGGAGCGCGGTGAACAGGAACTAGCTAGACCTACACTGTTACACCTTGAAGCCTCAAACACAAAGTCTGAAACTCGTCCAAAAGCAGAGCCCTAAACCATTGACACAACGCAGAACCCTCATCCCGAACGAAGCCCAAGCAAGAGCCAAGCCGTCTTCGGACCTAGGCAGCCCCGCTGAATCCCATAAACGATCAGACGCCTCAAAGGAGAAACTAAACATCCACTCACAGCCCCAGTCTATACCCATGATACCCTATGCTTATTCTTGTTCTGAAGACATCCTTCTCTATCACCTCAAGGTAGCCCGATGCCCGAAACCCTAGACCCTAAACTATAAGCTTCAAGCCCTAAGCCTTAAACCTAACACCCTAAACCGTAAACCCTAAGCCCTAAACCCTAATACCGTAAACCCTAAACACAGACCGAGGTACAGGAGAGCAATCGGCTCGGTCAGGCTGGGGCTCTGTTGGGCCACTCGGAGGATCATGGGACTTATTACGGTAACGGGGGTTATAAGGTTTTAGGGTTTAGGGTTATAAGGTTTAGGTTTAGGGTTTAGGGTGATAAGGTAGTTAAAGTTGTAGCTTTTGTAATTACTTGGAACTCCAACTAAGACTAATGTACTTAAGATCCTCACTCACTAAGTCCTATGATCCTCCATTTACTTTCGTGTTGCGTATTCACCGTGTCCCCTAAACCCTATAAACCCTAAACCCCGGTTGCAGGTTCCCACCTTCTCCTTCACTGATGCGGCTGGCCAGCGGCAGACCCTGACGTGGCCCGTCCAAAAGGTCTTTTGGGGGTTTAATATAAAAGGGTTTGGGGTATATTATACTATAATTGTGATAAGGAGCCCGCAAAACCATAGTCTAATTATGAAGGCCCCTATATTACGGGTTTAGCGTGTAGGACAGCCATGCCCAACGCAAATCCCTAGACCCCTCATGAAATCCGCATAAACCTTGCAAAAAATCCTGTAATGGATGTTTGTTCC
This sequence comes from Symbiodinium sp. CCMP2456, assembly GCA_905221635.1. Taxonomy (NCBI): domain Eukaryota; class Dinophyceae; order Suessiales; family Symbiodiniaceae; genus Symbiodinium; species Symbiodinium sp. CCMP2456. The sequence goes on from CAJNDV010014036.1 coordinate 58,800, forward strand.
AACCCAGGGTTTTGGGAGTCTGGGTCTACAGATCCAAAACCCGGAACTTAATATAGGGGCCTTGAAAATTAGATCAGGGTTTTGTGGTATACTACACAACAATTATATTAAGGAGCCCCTCAAAGAGTATTGGTAATGCTTTAATTCAGGCCCCTACATTATCCCTAACCTCTCACCTTAAACCCGAAGCCTTGAAGCTAATCTCAAGAAGCCTTCACCCCATGAGCTTTTTATCGAGAAGCTCTACTTTCAAGCGCTACTCCCCCCCTCAAGATAGGGTTTAGGGTTTAGGGTATACCGGAAATCACTCCAAAAACCCCCCAAATCACCCTAAACCCTGAGACCCCAAACCCCCAAATCGGAAACCTGAACACCTAAACTCCTGAGTCCCTGCACCCATACCTGTAGTCTCCATTGTAGTTCCTTTTTTGGTTTAACCAATTATATATTAAGGATTTTATAAGGCATCCCCAAAAAGGAACTACAATGGAGACCCTAAACCCTAAACCCTAAACCCTAAACCCTAAACCCTAAACCCTAAACCCTAAACCCTAACTATAGGTAAACCGTGAAGCCCTTGAAGGACCCAAGCAAAGGCCCCAAAACGCTGTTCTAAGTAATAAGACCCAGTACCGGTTTAGGGTTTAGGGTTTAGGGTTTAGGACCCTTAACCCTAGACCGTTAAACCCTGTTAGAGTTGAACCTCAAAGACCTGCAAAGGGGCCTAAACTCTAAAGCCTAAACCTTAAAGGCACCCTTTGCTATCCGTGGGTGTTCTGCTAGGCCGTCTCGGCTCAGGGTTTCGGAGTTTCGGAGTTGATGTTTAGGGTTTAAGGTTTAGGTTTTAGGGTTTAGGGTTCAGCTTGTAGGGTTTAGGGTTTAGGGTGTAGGGCTTAGGTTTTAGGGCTTAGGGTTTTAGAGTTTAGGGGTTGGGGAGGCTTTCCAGTACCTCCAGGTACCCTTTAATAGAAGGCCGTTTCGGCTTGAAAAGTTGGCACCCCGGCTCTTATTTAAAGGGTAGCTGCGGGTGTTGGTTCTGGTAGTACCATTCGGGGCAGGCCTCTGTAGGGTTTGGGGTTTCAGGTGCTAGGAACAAGCAGAACCAGGCCACAAACCAAGTAGCAAGTCGTGCAGGCAGGGCCGAGATATTTGCAATGCCAGCACGCCAACCCTTTGTCATATAAGCTAGGATTTGGGTTAATGCAGGACTTATATCATCAACCGTCCCTAAACCCTAAACCCCGCAGTCCTATAAGCTCCCTATCCCCCAAGCCCAGACCTGCATCCTGAACCTCGCGGTTAGCCGGTTTAGGGTTTTGGGTTTTAATGTGAAAACAAGTCTGATACACTGGACGGGTTTCGGGTTTTAGGGCTTTAGGGTTTAGGATTTAGGTTTTAAGTTTTTATCATCACTTGAAGACATCTAGCAAATGCCTTGACGCTTTATTTCTATAGCTAGCAATGTAACTTGACGACTACAATCCTAAGCCCTAAACCCTAAAACTCCGGCTCACACATGCGCTGAGGCAGTCGCTGGCCATCATCGAGTTCTTGGAGCCTTGACAGGGGGATTAGGCAGTTCTCCGAAACCTTCCTAAATCCTGACTCCTGAATCCTCAACCCTAAACCCCAAACCTATAGGTTATAACGGTATAACCCTCAGAAAAGTAGTCTTGTGGATCCCCATGATAGGGGACATGTTTCTCTAGGCTTGTTCACAAATTTATCGGGCCTGGAGGGGCTTGTAGCTTGTTAAATCCGTTTCTACATGCTCTCAGGCTCTTAGTAGATATTCAGTGACTTCACCTCACAATGGTTGCACCATGGTCTGGGATCTTTGGTATCAAAGGTCAGAGTTTCGTGCGTTTGGGTTGATAGCTTCTTTCCGGTTTACGGCTGAGGACTTAAAGTCAGTCAGTGTATCGATGTGTTAGTCTTGGTTCAAGGTTGAAGTGTAGGGCTTAAGTTTAGGGTCTTCTGTTCGGGGTTATACCCATATATAGCATGTACTCGGGCCGTAAAAGTATGTATAAATGGAGCACTTCAGGGCCAAAGTATATACGATGCATGAGTACATGAACCCTTTAGGGTTCACCATGCACTTCGGAGAAGCAGTAAGGCCTCCCACTCAGACGGCAGAGCGCTATCGCCCGCACACTAGGGTTAAGGGTTTCAGAGTTTGTAGAGTTTAGGGTTTAGGGTCTAGGGTTTGGGGATGGACAACTCTTTTAGATTCCAAATAGCGCCAAGTAAGTACTACTTATAGGCTGTAGGCCCCAATGTCGGTACTATTTCTATGCTGGGACCCTTCGGGAATTAAACGATACTTCACCCCGAAGCCAGATATAGGTATAGACACTCCGAGTGAACGACGGAGAGATACTTCAACAATAAGCCGTAAGCCCTAAAACCTCAGCATAGAGAGCCCGAGCCCTCATCCGCAAACCCCTCATCGCACGAAGCCTTCGATCAGCTCGCAAAAGGCTTCGGTTTAGGTTTAGGGTTTGCTTCATCCTTCCTGCAGTGCTCAATGGTCGAGTTGTTTCATGCGTAACATATCGAGCATGTTTCATGTGTTCAATGCGGAGATCCGAATCTCTTTTTGAGGAAGACAGCAGGCACCTACCCTACTGCCTAAAGCTATATGCAGCACCTGCTGAAAAACCCTGAGCCCTAAACCCTTTCTAAACCCTTTAAGCCCGGGTTCACACCTCAGGACTCTGTGTGCGAGCATGCGCCCCTGATCCCACCTGCCGACGGAACTGCCGAAGGCCCTTCTGCTGGATATTGGTCAGCCTTTTCCTTGACATCCTGAACCCTACTTGTCGTCTCCATCGTATGTTTTTGGTTCAACCCAGTATTGTTTTGTGTCGGGTCTTAGAATAAGAGAACTGCAAAAGGAAGTACGGTGGAGCATGTTACAGCCCCAATTACCTCATTCCCCCAAGCTGCGCACCGCTCAAGGGCCTTCAGACACTGTCTGAAGGCTCTTGTGACACTGAATCGCTGAAGCCCTCCAGCTCTTGGCCCCGAAACTCCCGAAGTTCTGGGAACCCTAAACCCTCAACCCTAAACCCTAAACCCTAAACCCTAAACCCTAAACCCTAAACCCTCACCCTTAAGGTCCCTAAACCATGATCCCGAAGTCCCTCAGTCTAAACGAAGCCCCTAACCAAGTTCCTGCAGCTTTCCGATACCGCTTCAACGGTTTAGAGTTTAGGTTTAGGGTTTAGGGTTTAGGGTTTAGGTCTTCAAGCTCGCAGTAAGGATATATAGAGCTCATAAAAGCCTATGGGGGCCCTCGCAAGAACACCAAACAAAAACCTAAACCCTCAGGTTTTTTTGCTCAGATTCGGAGACCTTTAAAAAGGACCCTAAACGCTGAACCCTCCAAAGCACCCTAAGAGGCCCCTCCTGCTGGCGATTTCGGCGGGGGATCCAGGGTTTCAGGGGGTTCAGGGTTTCGGGTTTAGGGGGGTTTAGGGTTTGGGGTTTAGGGTTTAGGGTTTAGGGTTTGGGGTGGGTTTAGGGGGGAATAGGGTTTGGGGTTTAGGGATGTAGGTCGTTTGCAAGGATCACCAAAGTAATGTAGAAGCCTAAAATATCACCAATGCTATTTTGGAGGCTCCTTATTATCATTATAGTATAATGGGCCCCAACACCCTAGTCTAACTATCAATAAAGGCCCCTATATTGCCCCTAGCACATGTCCTACGAGCCTTGTTTCTGTATATTTTATCTCCAAAGCCAAAACAGAGAGACTCCCATGCCCTAAAGAAGACCATATACCCTCCATTGCAAAGAATTCCCTGCTGTCTCCCCTGGACCTTCCGCAAAAAAAGCGCAAGCTCGAAAAGGGATTGAGTTTTCACCCTGCGATAAAGACACACGCCCTTCAAACCCAACTCTAGGCTCTACTCTACACCGAAAGATGTGCGGACGGCTTCGGTTCTGGGCTGGTGGGTGGCATGAACGTGTCCCAAAGCGCCCAAGCTCTAAATCCTTAAGCGCGGAAGCAATAAAGCTTTGCAACTTGAAGAAAAATCCCTGAATCCTACAACCCTAAAGCTCGAAAGCCTTAAAACCTTAAAGCTCTAATCCCCTGAACCCTAGAAGAGCCCTGATAGATCCCTTGAAGGAACCCTGGTAGATCCCTTTAAGGGAGCCCTTCAAATTAAGCAGTTTCAACAGTAAGAGGCTCACTCCGGAGAGCTCGGGCTCTCGAGATCGCCGCAGCTTGGAGCTGTCTTGCGCGGATTTGGGGGTTTGGGGCTAAGGGGTTTGGGGGTTTAATAGGGTTTGGGTGTTTGGGGTTTGGGCTTTAGGGTTTGGGGTTCAGGGTTTAGGGTTTAGGGTGTAGGGTTTGGGCTGTTAAGGTTTTGGGGTTTAGGGGTCAGGGTTTAGGTTTGAGTGTTTTCAGTGGTTCGGAGTGGGGGTCGGGGCTAGTAGGGTCTGCAGGGGTGTTTGGGTTTAGGGTATGGTGTTCAGGGTTTGGGGGTTCAGGGTTTAGGAGTTCAAGGTTTCGGCTATTAGGGTTTATGGGGTTTGGGTTTGGGGATATTATTTAAGCCAGAAAAGCAGCTACACTGGAGCATATAACTAGACACTCAAACCCCTCAACCCCGTAACGCCAAACCCCTAAACCCTTAAATCCTACTCCCCTAAACCCTAAACTCCATGCTAATGTATGAATTAGAAGTCGATTGGGGTTCTGTGCCTTGAAGCCGATGGTTTGAGAGTTTAGGGTTTTGATGCCTTAGGTTCAAAGGTTTCTAGAGTTCAATTAAGGGCTTCTAGGATTTAATTAAGGGTGTTGATGCCTTAAGGTTAAGGGTTTCTAGGGTTTAGATGGTTGAGGCTTTAGGATCATGGGCTTCGGGGCTTTAGGGTTTATGGCCGTAATTAGCCCCGGATCCAGATCAAGTAACCCCTGAGCTTTGAAAGCAGCCTGGGCTTGGGGTTTTTGGGTTTCTGACATTTGACGCTTTACCGCAGGGCTTCATACAGCTCGCAATCCTTACGCGAGAAATTTTGACATAGCTCCTTGCCGCCTGAGTGCAGAAAGCTGCATGGACCCTGATATTACGAGCCCTTCATGCAACCCTAGAACCAAAACCCCTACACCCTAGAGTGCCAACCCTACACCCTAAACCCCAAACCCAAAACTCTAGGAGTGCCTTCCAGGAGCCTCCTATGCTACCAGCGACCCTAAAAACACCTCCGTGCCCAGCCCAGGAAGTGATAAACTCCGGAACGCACCTCGGCCAGCACTGCCTTCTTAGAGGTTCATGGGACTTAGTAACTAGGGTTATAAATAAGGTAACTAGACTTACAATTTCATATAACCCCAATTAGGGTACTTATAACCTTACTTACTAAGTCCCATGATCCTCCAAGTAGGGTTTAGGACTGACTTGGGACCAGGCTCCCGCCCCGAAAAGGTAACGTAGGAACCTGGTTAAGAAACCCTTGCCCGATAACCCCCAAAAAACTTAGGGTTCATACAAAGAACCCGAATAAAGACCCAGGGTTTCTTAATCTGGTTCCTAGACTGCCTGCTATAAAAAAAGTCTACGGGTTAGGACACGATCTTATACATCTACTAACCTCAAAACCCTGTTCGAATCGATGTCTCCACGGCAGGACATCAGCGGTTGAGGGTTTAGGTCCAAGTTTCGGGTTCCGGGTTGGGGTTCAGAGTTTAGGGTTTAGGGTGGTTGAGGGCTTAGGTTTCGGATTTAGGGTGGGCATGGGGTCAATGTCAGGTTCCTTGCCTCCCCAATCCTTCTCGGGTAACACGAATTCATAAATGTCACACTCCCAGCTGCCATGAAGTTAGAGTCTAGGGTTTAAGGTCCCTGAGTCCTAACCTAAACCCTTGGTTTAGATCGCCAGTCGCTGTGCATGACCTCCGGTTGAAGGGCTGCTTCCCTAAAAACCCTAAACCCTAAACCCTAAATATCCAGGAATCCAACAGACCCTTTCCCTTGGGCTTCGCGATTGCCCTCGGCTTATCTATGTCGCAGAGAAGGGTCTCCAGTTTGTCTCAGAAGGTGAACTGAAGTTTAGGGTCTAGGGTTTAGGGTTTAGGTCACGTGCTGTAAAGTTTGAATGTCTCTTGAGAGCGCTCAGATTACGCACCCTCTACACCCAGATATCTCAAGCTTTGAAGGTGGTTTATTGAGTCATGCCAAGCCTCAAGGCGATTCCTTGAGACCTTTAAACTAGCCTTTAAGGCTTCAGATATGAGGTCACAGGTTCCACTCACCAAACCAAGCCGCATTTCAGCAAGATTCCTTAATTAGATTCAATGAAGCATCAGGACCTAAACAAGTGTTTGGCTCTTGCGCCCTGGCAGGCAGCCTCTGCAGAATGTGTGCGTCCTGAACTCTGCTGCTCGGGCTACAAACTATCAGGAACCGGGAAGTAGGCTGCCGGGGTTCTAGGTCACTTGGAGGGTCTGGGGCCTTACTTAGAGGATCATGGGACTTCGTAAGTAAGGTCATAAAAAGCTGTAAGTAAGTTCTTGACTGGAAGCTGTAAGTAATCCTAGCTATATAGTTACTATAGGTACCTCTAGCCCTATAGTTGCTAAGTCACATGATCCTCTGCGCGGAGAGTGGATATTCAGTAGGGTCCTACGTAGTACGGTTACTTCGGAGGCTACCCTAGATCCTGCAAGCAAGGCTTCTCAGAAAGCCCGAGAGCTCCGTATCGTGACTCCCACAGCGGGCCCTACAGTTCGAACAGGGTCTTGGCATATAGTAAGCTATGATAACAATTATGCTTTAAGGAACCTTGAGAGTTTTATTGGCAGTTATCTGCACAAGCTAATGTTCTTACAACGGGCAGTCTTGAACACTTCGTGTTTATACGCCGTGCTCATATAGCTCGAGTAGGGCTGTGGGGTTTCATTTTTGGTTGCTTTGACTAGTTTTTGGAGAATTAGATACCACGGAATAGCCCTTCCTCTGCGGTAGGTTTCTTTTCTCTGGAAGCTCGTAGTGCTTGGGCTCTGGAGCTACAGCGCTGCTACGGCTTTAAGAGCATGTTATGGCAGGGTGTCTTCTGGATGGGGCTTCTCGGGAAGAAAGACAGATGACTTAAGGCGCCTTCTTTAGGGGATTCGGATTTCTTTTGAGGAAGTACCTAAACCCTAAACCCTAAACCCCCTAAACCCTAAACCCAAGTACATTCAGCCGGTACAGCGCCCTGTCTATTTCCTGAGCAGACAACCCTAAGTCCCTCAACCCCAAGGCCCTACTACTTGGAAGGTAAGCCTTATACCCTAAAAGCCTTGTTATAATTGTAATCTAAGGTAGAACCCATGGGCCCCTAGTATGGGCCCTTAACCCTGGGACCCTAATATACCTAATATATACCCTATATATACCCTTAAGGGACCCTAGAATCCCCTAAGGGCCCAAGTTAGGGGCCCATGGGTTCAACCTTAGATGTAAAGGCCAAGGGCAGGTCGCCTCATCGAGAGGCCGCGATGCAGCCGTAGCTCCCAACCCCCTGAACATGCCCTAAGCCCCAACCTGAAACCCTAAACCCAAAGCCCCTAACCCCTAAACCCTAAACCTTCAGCCGCAAAGCCCTAGACCTCCTAACCCCTAAACCTTCATTGTGGCAGCACAGATCGCGGATTCGGCCCGACCGAGTTTATGCGGGTGTCAGCTCTTGCAAGTTGAGCCCTGCACGCTGAACTCTTACCCCTCCACCCCAAACCCTGAACCCTAAGCTTCCTAAACCCTAGCCGTGCTTTAAGAGGTCTTGAACAAACAAGAACAGGAAGAATCGTAATAATGGCACCATGCATGCCAAAGTCGAAGATTAAACCGTAAAGCACCAACCCCTAAACCCTAAACCCCTTAACCCTAAAGCCCCGAACCCTAAACCTGTCTGAGGTGAAGTCTGCGTCGGTGGACGGCCATGAGGTGGACGGTCGAGGCTTCTAGGGTTTAGGGTTTACCTTCACCCCAAATAACCTACTTCTTGAAGGACTTAGATAAAGAAAATACAATTTAATAATGAAGGTATGTGCTTTCGGGTCCAGGTAAGGTTTAGGCAGGGTTTTTGTTGCAAGGTTTGGGGTTGAGGGTTACGGTTCCCGAAATGTTAGATACTTTGGTTTTGATGTCGTAGTGACCCTAAACATTAGAGTTCAAAGCGTTAGGTAATTTGGTTTGGAGGTCGTAGTTATTGCAGGACAGTACGTTTGGCGGAGTTAGAGTTGACGAGGGCTTAGGACTGAGAACGTTTGGAGCATGAGGATCAGGTATGATTAGCAGTAGAGTTTCATGTGTTCATATACTGCCATATACCTAAAACCCTATGGCTGCATGTTGACAGACCCAAGACCCAGGTGGCGCCAGAGAAGATTCTGTTGCAGCATTCCAAGCACACCGGACCTGGCTTGCCGTCATTGGTCAAGCGGGTTGCTGCCTACATCGCAGTCGCTGTGCCAGATGGAGCCGCGCCCCGCTTCCTGGAGGCCTGTCTGCCACCCTCCACGTAGGAGAACCAGCAGGTGGTGGGGCATCTCTATGATGTTTCCTACGAGCTCGCTTGGGCGCTGCGGTACATGCGAGCCGACATGCCGACTTGGGTGATTCCGGAGGCATCTGACTAAGATGCAGCATGGGGAAACATCACGGCAAGGAGGAATGTGCAATCCGAGCTCTGAATCTGAAACAGCCTGCCTATTAGCAGAGCTCATGGTTCTCATGGAGCCCAAAAAGACATTCAGGGCCCCATATTACCGCATAGGGGTCGGTTGTGATTGGTCTTCGAGATCATGATTCGGTTTGGGGGAGTCGTTTGGCCTGACTTTCAGGGTGAATGGTGCAAGGAACTGGCTCGGAGTTGGTGTTTGTTGCAGACTTCGGATTGCGACCGCTGCCTCCTTGTGAACCCCTTAAGCTTCCCTACCATTGGCTTTAGGGTTCAGGGTTTAGGGTTTAGGGCCATTGGCCCATACTGGTCTGACGCTGGTGATGAGTGATGATGACGATGAAAATAAGGATGAGGACTCTGTAGACCCAGCTCAATCCTACTCTGAACCTTGCATCAAACCCTAAACCCTAAACCAAAACCCAAAACCCTAAACCCTAAACCCTAAACCAAGACCCAAAACCCTAAACCCTAAACCCTATTCAGCACCGAGCCTGGCACACCTGATGCTGCAGGCTTCGCAAATGCAGCAGTGCTGAAGGGCCTTCAGGCCGGCCTCGAGGGACTAAACCCGGTGAGCCCCAGAGAACTCGAAAGCCCAAACCCCGCGAGAAATCCAAGCCCCTAAGCGGGTTTAGGGTTTAGGGTTTTAGGGTTTAGGGTTTTAGGGTTTAGGGTTTAGGCTTCAAAATTCACAAGGTCCAGCTCCGTTTCCCCAAGCCCTTCCGCCCCTCCTACCACCCCCCCGATGCCTTGAACCAGAGACTTAAAATCGTGATCTAGAAGCCCTGGAATGACTACTAACCTACTATACTGTATCTTGGAATTGGAATTGCACAACACCCTCTTCTAAACATGAAGGGCCCTATACTAGAAGCATGTCATCATCTTCTTTCGTCACCACCCCTAGCAGCACGGACCCCCCTTAAGCTTAAAGCACGCCATCAGCCCGGCTTAGTTCATGCTTTGTTATCGCGTGTTGCTGGGTGTTCTAGCGGTCTACAGTGGATCTTATAGGCTTTTTTAGGATGTTATAGGCTTAGAATGGGCTGCACTTATTGTTCCATAAGGGTCTCGATCTGGAATCTTGAAAGTCATGCCCGGTGTCACTTTTGAGGCTAGGGCTGATTTTAGCATAGTCGGAATACGCAGACCCTAGCTTGTGCTGCCTTATTGTTGCTGATCTACACAAAGGTCATCCACAAGTCTACAGCCATTCGGGGTGTACTTGGTCCAGGGATCATAGAAGCCTAAACGATTAGCAATACTATTCCTTGGGGCTCAGTACTATATTTATAGTGCAGACTAGCCTAGCGTACCTGTTTTCACCCCCAAACCCTAGTCTAATCACAAAGGCTTCTCTAGAACTCCGCAGACTCTGGAAAGATTCTTGTAATCAGTTTCGGGTATCCCAGTCACCTGTAGAAAAGGCGACTTTACTAAGTTTGTAGTCTTACAAAGTATGACTTCCTGTGTAAAGTACATGGGCTTCCAGGGCGACTTTGCCCATGAACCCGACATCCTTACAAAACCCGAAAACCGAAAACAAACCCAAAAGTATTGCTCACGAAATCGCGTTGGGGACCCTAAACCCTAATCCCTGTGTGCGCAAGGCATGTGAGAACCTGGTCGCACGTTCCGCGGGCCGTTACGCGGTCCGGGGCTGAAAAAAAGGAAGTTAAGAGTTAGGGTTCATGGTTTAAGAAATTCGGGTGTAAGGTTTAGGGTTTAGAGTTTAGGGGCTTCGGGCTTAGGGTTCAGGAGCAGCCTTCTTACTTGAAGGTTCAGAGGACGCTGGTAAGAAGGTTTTATTTGGGCATGTAGGGTGGAGGCTTTAAGGTATTTAAGGTTTAGTGTTTAGAGTTTAGGGAAAAAGAAAATATGTGTGGGTGACGCTTCACGGTCTAGGGCTGAGGGCAGGTTGTGATTACGTATGGTCTCCTTTGCACTGTTTTTGTTTTGCTAGTTTTATGGTTAGGATCCTATCATAGAATTCTTGCACAGTGCCAAAGTGAACTAAAGTTCTTCCTTCAGTGGAGCCATAAGGTGGTTGCCTTCAATGTCAAGGGTCAACTTCATGGATCTACACCGCTCGTTGTAGTTTGTAACCTGTGGGGTATGCAACATGAACCTCTAAACTAAACCCGACCCTTTGAGTAAGTGGTACTTGGAGGATCATGGGATTTAGAAGCTCGGGTTATAAATAAGACTAACTAAGGTGTGTAGTTATGTATAGTTCCAGCTGAGGTGCTTGTAACCTTAATTACTAAGCCCCACGATCCTCCAGGTTGAAGCTTCTTTGTAGAGCCCCTGAACCCGCAGACCCGAGGGCTTAGGCTTGGGATTTAGGGTTTGGGGTTTGGATTGGGATATGACCCTTTTATCCTTGCATGCAAGGGTGCCCTTAAAGCTGCTACATGCCTCAACCCTAAGCCCTGAACCCTAAACCCCTAGGCCATGAACCCTGAACCCTGATATGAAGATCCGAAGACCCAGGGTTCCGCTTGCAAGGTCGGTGGGTCGGAGGATTTGGTACCCGTCTTTGCTGTCTAGTGGTTTGCAAGCTTATGTTAAATGCAAACATATTCTCGGTGACTTTCAGATGTCTGCAGGAATGGCCGTCAATGGCTTAATAAGTCTACCAAGCCCAAGCCTTCTTAAATCCCCTGAACCTCAGCGCAGATGTGCATGCCAAGGTTGGCGACGTCCCTTCCATCGCTGATGTGTGTTACTTGTTGGCATTCCAGAAGCCGGGATCCGTCTTCCGTGGCTTAGGGCTTACATATAGTAGCCCGAAGGTTGCGACATCGCTACCCTCCAACACTACTTATCCTAAACCCATGTTCCGGATTTAGGGGTTTAGGGTTTTGGGTTTCGGAGTGTAAAGGATCTAGGGGTTTAGGGTAAGGTGTTTCGGAGGTGCCCTGGTTAGGAGTCCTTGCAAAGCCCTGCTAACGACATCGTGGGTTGCTATACTAGGGTTCTACTTCCACGGCTTTGTAATCATGGGTTCACGTCCCTAAACCCTAAACCCTAAACCCTAAAGTAGCCGCCACATAGCATAGGTGGCTGGGCTTCATCAGAGTTTAGAGTTTAGGAGTTCCGGGGTTTAGGGTTTGGGGTTATTCCCTAGTCCCTACTTAGAGGTTCATGGGACTTCTTAACTAGGGTTATAAATAAGGTAACTAGACTTATAATTACTTATAACCCCAATTAGGGTACTTATAACCTTAGTTACTAAGTCTCATGATCCTCCAATTAAGCCCTAAACCCTGAACCCTAAAACCTAACCCTTATAGTACCCCTATACATCCCTTAAAGGTCCTTAAGCCCTAAACCCTGAACCCTAAAACACCATTTCAATTCACCCTAAACCCTAATAAACCCTAAACCCGAAACCCTAAGCTCCGAACCCTAAACACAATTTCAATTCACGAGGCCTCATACCGCAGCTCTACAACGCCCGGCGCTTCGAAGTCGACGTGTCGCAGCCTCTCGGCAGCAAGCCGTACTTGGAGGTTCGGCTGAGGGTTTAGGGTTTAGGGTAGGTTAAAAATCCGTAAAGTAAGGGTCCAAGTGCTTAAGTATGAATAGTCATATACTCTCTCAAATATTGACTTCAACCTAAGTACCCAATATTTGGGTCCTTTGGACCCTTAGGGAGGTGTTATCAGCACTGGAAAAGGATTCCGAATTCGTGTTGTTTGTTAGAGCTCTAGACCCTAATACCCGAAAATCAGGGTTCCTTTAAAGGGCTCCTCTATAAAGGCTTAGGGTTACGAGGTTTCGAAAGCCCGAACCCTAAACCTTGAACCCTCAACCCCATTAGGGTTCCTACGCGGGTGTCCGTTCCTTTCGGGGTTCCTGTAAGGGTTAGGTTTAGGGTTCCTTTAAGGGTTCCTTTAAAGGTTCCTGCAAGGGTTCCTCCAAGGATCCTAAGGGTTCCTACTAATCCTCAAAGGCCTCCTTTCAGGGATCCTCGAAGGAGAGATTCCCTTAAAGGAACCCTTATAGGGTTTAGGGTGTAGGGTATAGGGTTTAGGATTTAGGGTATAGGGTTTAGGATTTAGGGTATAGGGTTTAGGGTTTAGGGCTCAGGGTTTAGGGATAGAGCTCCTAAGCCCAAAGCCCTAATCAAGCCCTGGAACCAACCCGAAAGAATCCAAAACCCCGAAGCCGCCAAATCCTCTAAACCTCGAAACCCTAGACCCTAAAGCCCCAAAGACCCTTAAAGGAACCCTTTTAGGGTTTAGGGTTTAGGGTTTAGGGACCCTAAACCCAATCCTCTAAGCCCCGAGTCCCTAGGTTTCCGGCGCTCCTCCGGGTGGAAGCTGCCTGCAGCGAGCTGGAAGCTTTCCGCCTGGCCAGGCATTTTTTCCCAGAGAGCCCAAAAGGGGGTTTGTGGTTTAAGGTTTTCTGGCTTAAGGTTTTATGGTTTCAGGTTTTATGGTTTAAGGTTTTATGGTTCAAGGGTTTGGGTTTAGGCTTTAGGGCTTTAGGCCTTTAGGGTTTAGGGGTTAGGGTTCAGTTTAGAGTATACGGTTCGAGGTTTAGGACTTCAGCGGGTTAATAGGTTTAGGGTTTTAGGGTTTGGGGTTTAGGGATTTTCTGTATTTTTAGAAATAAAACTCCAACGGGTTCTTAAAAGTACTGCGCTTCGGTTTGGTTGGAGCAGGGGCACAAGCTTACTCCGTGACATTTAGGAATTTCCCCTGAGGGTTCTGTTTAGCGTTCCTGAATGCCCTCTCAAGGTCTATAGGGGTTTCATGGTCCTTGATCAGGGAATACGCCGTGAATCATAATCAGAAGCCCCATAAGCCACAAAGCCGAACCCCTCAATTAAGCAATGCGTATTGAGTCTTCATCAGAAGCCAAATAGAGTCTGAGATCTAGTTTTAATTAAAGAGCATCGGGTTGTCTGGCCTTTGTTTCGGCCTTGTCGGTGAATATAGGGCTCTAGATACTTACCAAAACTATGTTTGAGGGTTCCTTGTTATAGTCATGCTATAATAAAGAGCCCATACTCCTATTCTAATTATTAAGGCCCCTACATTAGGGCTTAGTTAGGGCCTAGGTAGGGGTTATGGTTGAGCCCGTGAAGCTTTGCAGGGTCTACATGGACCCGAAAGAACCCACCTTTTTAGGGCTTTTTTATCAGGATTCCTGTATGTATGTCCTTAAAAAGGGTAGGTTATTTGGGGTTAAGGTATTCTTTATGTATGTCCTTAAAAAGGGTAGGTTGTTTGGGGTTAAGGTAGGGGCGAGGGTTATTGATTTGGTGTTTCTTCAGCTATTCGGTAAGGGCTAAGGCCAGTAGTGGTACGGTTGATGATACAAATCCTGCATTACCCATAATAAGGAATATACCATAATTCCTACAGTTTAGGGTCCTTCAGGTAATGCAGGGTTTATATCATCAACAGTAGTACTATCGATGGTTGAGAGTGCAATTATAATTAGCGTCCTATTCAGACCGCTTGCAAAAAGTGTTTGTTACGGTTTCTCTTAAGCCCTAAACCCTAAACCCTAAAGCCGAATTGTCGTGGGCAGTTCAGTTCTGACTTGTGCCGCTCAGCTTTATCGTAACCATACTCCAATGCATCAAAGAGCCTACTCTAATATCGGGGCTGTTCTAATTGGCTGTGTTTTGGGGTTCCGTATTACAAGTACAGTATAATATACCCCAAATCCCTATTCTAATTATCAAGCCCCCTATATTCATCATTAAGGCCCCTACATGAACAGCCTATAGAACCCTTCTAAAAAGCCTAAATATTCTGCTTCTTCATGCCCCCATATGGGTAGTTCTCTAAATTAAGGCCCCTTCTCAGGTCCCCAATGTAGTAGGGCACCCTTATAAAAAGGACACAAACATGGACTCTTATTTAGAGAACTATTCATTTCCTCAGGCCACCACATTGGGGTTTCGGCTGTGGCATTTCGCTTGGAGGGTCCGGGGCTGCTGTTGTAGGGTTTAGGGTTTAGGGTTTGGCTATGGGCTTAAGCCTTCTTAGGAAGGATTTTGCCTCGATTTGTTATTTTTGTTGAGGGACTGCTATGGTTTCAAAAAAAGGGAGCTATGCAACAAAATGTTGTGCTTACCTCTTAATGGACTGGGGTTATTGTTTTTATTGCTATCACCATCATTGCTCGAACTCCTTTTGGGTTGTGGGTCCAAAGTGTCGCACTTTGGGTTTGGAGTACTCCATCCTAAAAGCTGAAACCCCAAACCCTAACTCAAGCAAAAAGCCCAAAGCCAGAGCATGACTCCCCCAACGATTTCCGCCAAGCGTGAAACATTACCTCTGAGCCTGAGCCTTTCCGTCAAAGCGTCTCACCCCAAAAGCCACAAAGAAGCCACGGTTTAGGGTTTAGGGGTAGAGCCACTCGGCGGCAACATGCCACTATACTCTATGTCCCTGAGCTCTAAACCCTAAACTACCTGTAAACCCCCACTATGGAGTCGAATAAGCCAAGTTTCGAGCCTTTTGCACCTTATCATCCAACAAGGTTGATCTTGGCGTTCTTCTAGTTGGCTCTTTAGACTTTAACTTTTTGGGTTTCTATATGAACTACAAAATCTAGGCTAAAAGTTTAACTTTTAGGAGGGGTTCAGAAGTAAGCCAAGGTATTGTAGCACCGGTATACTATGACGGCCCAAGGGACTCAGTAAGCAAGGTCATAAAGAAGGTTATAATCAGGATATTAATCCACTGAGGGGACTTATAACCCCAACTAGAACACTACTTAAACCCAAACCCTAAACCTTGAACCCTAAACCCTAAACCCTAAACCCTAAACCCTAAACCCTAAACCCTTAAACCCTAAACCCTAAACCCTAAACCCTAAACCTATACATGAATCCAGGCATGTGGCAGCAAGGGGGTCGGCTCTTGCATGATTCCTGGAGCCCAGATGTGTCCGCTCGGGAGCCTGGCGAAAGGTTTAGGGTTCTAGGGTTTAGGGTTTAGTGTTTAGGGTTGGTGTCCTCTTTAGGGGTTCCTGTTGGGCTGGTTTAAGGATTGCTTTCGGGTTTCTTGAAGGGTTTCAGGGTTTAGGTCTTAGGGGTTCAGGGGTTTAGGGTTGGGCTTAGCGCTTAGGAGGGCGGGTTCGGGGGGAAGTTTGCGCCGTCTGGGGTGCTTCTGGAACCCTTGTGAAAAGCGCTTAGGGCTTAGGGTTTTAAAAAATCTGATATAGAAACTTTTTTAACACCCTACTGAAACCCTGTCAAAACCTCATAGAAGCCCTACAAGAACCTTTATAGAAACTATAGAACTCCTTTTAAACCCTATGGAACCACCAAAACCCGGATAGAACTCTTGCTAACAACCCGAAATCGTAATGAAAGCCTGAAGGGACCCGAAAACGCATGGCCCATGCCATGCCCGAACACTCAATTAAGGTCCGGCATGAAAGCCCGAAAGCCCATAAGACCGTAGAACCCAAGTTAACAACCCCACAAAGTCCTCCAATGCCCCTGCTTCGGATCCAGGTGACCCTAAACCCTAAACCCGAAGCCCTGAGCCCTTTAAGCCCTAAACCCTAAACCTTGTAAACCCTAAACCCTATACCCTCTAA